>PISX010003342.1:0-52735 GCA_004024625.1 Mellivora capensis
AGTAAATAGAATCTTTTTTTTTTTTAAGATTTTTAAAATTTATTTATTTGACAGACAGAAATTACAATTAGGAAAAAGAGGAAGGCAGGGGGAGAGGGGAGGAAGCAGGCTCTCCGTGGAGCAGAGAGCCCGATGCGGGGCTCGATCCCAGGACCCTGGGATCATGACCTGAGCCGAAAGCAGAGGCTTTAGCCCACTGAGCCACCCAGGCGCCCCAGTAAATAAAATCTTAAAAAAAAAAAAAAAAGAGTTGGACGCTTAACGATGGAGCCACCAAGACACTTCACACAAACATTTTTTAAATATGTGACCAAAATGGGGTACCTGGGTGGCTCAGTAGGTTAAAGCCTCTGCCTTCGGCTCAGGTCATGATCGCAGGGTCCTGGGATCGAGCCCCGCATCGGGCTCTCTGCTCCACGGAGAGCCTGCTTCCTCCTCTCTCTCTGCCTGCCTCTCTTGCCTACTTGTAATCTATGTCTGTCAAATAAATAAATAAAATCTTTTAAAAATAATAAATAAATAAAATCTTTTAAAAAATAAATAAAAAAGAAAGTAAAAAAAAATGTGGCCAAAAAAGTTTGGAGACCATTGACCTAAGAACCTGGTTAAGTAGCTATTGGTCAAATCCAACAGTTTGACCAGCAGACGAGTTGTGGGTTTCAGGGTCACCATAGGCTTAACACAACGACTCTAACATGTTTTTTATGTCCTCAAGACAGCAAAACCATACTTGACTTTATATCAAATTGGGTTTTGATCAGAGATCTATTCCCAAATTTATTAATTTTCAGTTACATTTCCGCCATTACTCCTGTTTGTAGGCCAGGAGCCAGCAAACTTCTCTTGCAAAAGGGCAGATAAACTTTTTGGGCTTTGCTGTAGTTTGGCCACAGTCTCTTAACAATGCAACTCTGCCATTTAGTGCTAAATACATAAAAGGAATAGCATGACTGAGTACCAATAAAACTTTATTTATGAACACTGAAATTTGAATTTCATGTAATTTTCGCATGTTACAAATAATCTTTTTTTTTTAAGATTTTATTTATTGGGGCGCCTGGGTGGCTCAGTGGGGTAAGGCCTCTGCCTTCGGCTCAGGTCAAGATCTCAGGGTCCTGGGACCGAGCCCCGCATCGGGCTCTCTGCTCAGCAAGAGCAAGGAGTTCTTGCTGCTGAATTTCCTAATTTCCTACAATTATAATGTATTGTAGTTTGGATTTCTCTAGTAATTAAGGGCTCGCACATCAGTCTTTGTTGAAAGCTAATCTTGCCTGGAACCAAAGGTAAGCAGCAGACGCTCGAGCATTTTGTTGTTGTTGTTACTAAAAAAAAAAAAATTACCCTCTAGAGTTCCCTAAGAAGGAATAGTGGAGAAACCGGCAAGGCTGAGCACCTTGAAATGGTGGACGAGGAACAGCGGACCAAGTGGTAGGAGTGGAAACAGTGTTCGCTCTGTGTTCTCATCTGCTCATTGACTTCAATCAGGTACTGGTATTCAAGCGCAACAGAAGAAGTGTTCCAGACCAGTTTAGCACCCACCTAGCCACCCTACCTTTGCACGCCACTTTGTGGTGATTCTTAAACGGTGCTGATTTGGTAATTTGGAGCCAACAGCAAGGCAGTTGCCTCTCCTAACCCAATAATGCACCTGATGCCCAGAGTGGGCAGTGTGCAGAGCGTGAAGCCAACATGCCGAGAGTTGGACTCTAAAAATAAGCATTTTGCACATTTCTTTTAGCCTCCTTTCTCTCCATAAAGGCCTCCACAGATGGCTTCTTTACATCATGCTCTCAAATGACTAGCTGTTAAATATTCATACTTATGGAAATTGTACTGTACATACTCCAAACCCCCAGCCAGTTAAGCATTTGTATTTTCTGTAGCTCAAGGGCCTTGTTCATGGACCCCGTCCTCTGTAAAACACAAACTCTTGCACATGCACGCACGCATACACACACACACACACTCACACCTGCCGTAGACACCAACCTTTTGCCTCTTTATGACTAATTGGTTGAGGACAGTAGCTCCTAACCAAGGGGCCGGCAATCTTGGCACTCAGAGGCCGTTTGGCAATGTCTGGAGACATTTTGGGTTGTCACAACCCGGGGGGGGGGGGGGGGGGGGGGGGGGGGGGGGGGGGGGGGGGGGGGGGGGGGGGGGGGGGGGGGGGGGGGGGGGGGGGGGGGGGGGGGGGGGGGCGGTGTGGTTGGGTGTGAGCAGTGTCGTCTACTGGCATCTAGTGGGCAGAGACCAGGGATGCCACTAAATATCCTACAACGAACAGGACAGCCTCCCACGAAGAAGGGCCTGGCCCCAATGTCAACAGTGTGGAGGTCCGGGGGACACAGGGGGAGGCTGAAAGCAGACCTGAGTGCAGAGAAAACACTGAGGGGGAACGTGGTCAGAGCAATGGCAGCCAAAACCTTGGGGATAGTGGAGGGGCTCGATGAAGGTCAGGCCTCTTACTCTCTTATTCACATGAATACCCTAGCTTATTTAGGTTATGCATTTAAAATCCTGTTTCCTTTCAGTCTGCAAACTCAACTTACACATGTATTCTTAAAGATTTTTATTGTTTAAATAACCTCTTCACCCAACATGGGGCTCAAACCTACCACCCTGAGATCAGGAGTCACACACTCTATTAAAGCCTGCCAGGTTCCCCTCAACTTACAAATATATACTTTTATTTATTTTTTTAAAGATTTTATTTATTTGACAGAGACAGACACAGTGAGAGAGGGAACACAAGCAGGGGGAGTGGAAGAGGGAGAAGCAGGCCGCCCGCCGAGCAGAGAGCCCGATGCGGGGCTCGATCCCAGGACCCCGGGATCACGACCCGAGCCGAGGGCAGACGCCCAATGACTGAGCCACCTAGGCGCCCCAAATATATACTTTTAAAATGTTGGTTAAGGGACACCTGGGTGGCTCAGTTAGGCGTCTGCCTTCGGCTCGGGTCGTGATCCCAGGGTCCCAGGATCGAGCCCATCGGGCTCCCGGCTCAGCGGGGAGCCTGTTTCTTCCTCTGCTGCTCCCCCTGCTTGTGCTTTTTCTGACAAATAAATAGAATCTTTAAAAAAATACTATCCATTTAAAAAATAATAAAAATTGGGGCGCCTGGGTGTCTCAGTTGTTAAGTATCTGCCTTCAGTTCTGGTCATGATCCCAGGGTCCTGAGATCGAGCCCCGCATCGGGCTCCCCGCTCAGCAGGGAACCTGCTTCTCCCTCTGCCACTCCCCCATTTGTGTTCCCGCTCTTGCTGTCTCTGTCAAATACATAAAATCTTTAAAAAATAAAAATAAATATAAAAATTTTGGTTAAAATGTTAAACACTCACTTTTACTTGTTCAATTAATACTCAATTATCTCATGTATTTGAGATTAAATTGCCCTAAACATTAACACCATTTACAAATTTGATTGAATTCCCTTAAGAAGTTCAAACTATAGGGCACCTGGGTGGATTAGTTGGTTGGGTGACTGCCTTCGGCTCCGGTCATGATCCTGGAGTCTTGCACTGGGCTCCCTGCTTGGGGAGTCTGCTTCTCCCTCTGACCCTCCCTCTTCTTGTCCGCTCTTTCATTCTCTCAAATAAATAAAATCTTAAAAAAAATTTTCAAGCTATAAATTATGATTCTCTTAAGCATTTGAAACCCCACAAAGAAGCTATATTCCAAACATTAAAAAAAAAAAAATCAGGGCGCCTGGGTGCCTCAGTGTTTAGGTTAAAGCCTCTGCCTTCAGCTCAGGTCATGATCCCAGGGTCCTGGGATCCAGCCCCGCATCGGGCCCTCTGCTCAGCAGGGAGTCTGCTTCCCTTCCTCTCTCTCTCTCTGCCTGCCTCTCTGCTTGTGATCTCTGTCAATTAAATAAATAAAATCTAAAACAAAAACAAAAACAAAAACAACCCCACCAAACCCAACCTCCTCTCCCTGACCCCCTCCCTCCGTCCTTCTCCAGGACGGCAGTCCTGACTCTTGGCCCAGGCCACCTAGGCTGGACAGAACCCCACCCCGTGCTGGCTCCCAGATCTGTGCTTGTAAGTTAAGAGTGAGGGTATTCAAACCTTACAGGGGAGGTAACTGATCTTCCTGTGGTGTCTTCCTTTTCCTTCATTCCCTGTTCCCTGCTTCCCAAGCAAGAAGCTGGCCGGACGTCTTGACCAATCCTCCTTTATCTATGAGCCCCAGGTTCAATAGTGGCCTAAGATTGCTTCACTCCCTTCTCCATCCACTCCAGCTTCCTCAAAATGCCATAGTCCGGGGCGCCTGGGTGGCTCAGTGGGTTAAAGCCTCTGCCTTCGGCTCAGGTCATGATCCCAGGGTTCTGGGATCGAGCCCCGCATCAGGCTCTCTGCTCGGCAAGCAGGGAGCCTGCTTCCCCTCCTCTCTCTGCCTGCTTGTAATCTCTGTCAAATAAATAAATAAATACATCTTAAAAAAAAAAAAAAAAAAAAAGCCATGGTCCATCACCTCCTAGGCTCAGGCACAAATAGCATTCTTGGTGTTTTCTTAACTCCCATGACCACAAGAATCCTGTTTGCTTGTTTATGGTCTCGAAGTGAGAGTAACTACCCAGCATGTGACCCAATGCTAGACGCACAGCAGTTATGTATAAAACCCTTAATAAATACAGGCACCGATCCCGCAAAAACGAAACTAAACGCCTTTCCTAGCTTATGAGCAAAGTGACTTCATCTGAAAACTACAGAAGGACTGAAAGCCACAGAAAGAAATATGGAGAGCCCGCCACTGCGACTGGCATACAGTAGGCCCACAGTAAGCCCTGACAGTTTTCTACACTGGCTGGTGTTCTCCGAGGCAGAGCTCCAATCTTGCACTCACAGACTGGGCGGTTGCTCAACACCAGGACTGATTTTAAATTAAGGAGCCTCGTGCCCCCCCCAAGTCTTCTAATAGTCATGTGCCCTTCTGTTTTGTGGCATCTTTTGGGAAAGATGCTCCATGAGGGGAGTCTCAGGAGCCGTGGCAGGACCTCTGCTCAGCCTACAGAGCTGGTCCCGCGTACAGCAGGGTGCACGTCTTCTGCTCTGAACAGTGCTGGGTTCCATGCCAGCCACACTGTGAGAAGTCTCCTGTAATTCGCTCCCAATAAAATGCCAACATTAAGTCCAAGCCCCCAAAGGAAAGCTCTCTAGCAAGGATGGTGGCATAGGTACAGCTCCAACGGGAGCTCAGAACCCAGAGAAAGAAAACACGAACAGAGAAAAAACATATTAGCCAGTTTAATTTATTTAAGAATCTTACAAAAAAAAAGAAAAGGAAAGAAAACAAAACAAAAAACATGACAACAAAAAACTACAGAGTTTGTTATGCTTCATGGTTGATCGTTTTTTACTTACAAGGGTAAACCTCCCTCAACGCAGCCAACACAAAGTTTATTGCATGAGACCCAATTTTTAAAGTTACATGATCAAAATGGTCAGAACAGTCACTTGTGGACACTTGGTACTGGGTTAGCCATGGAAGGCTGGATGGAGCAGTGCGGTATCATCAGAACAGTGCGTACCCTTCACACACTAACGGACATTTGAGACAGAAGAGCGATATAAAAAGGGAGATTTAAAAAAAGAGGACCAAATGAAAACAACCAAGAGTTTACAGCCACCTTAGTTTCAAATTGTCTTTGGATTCCATCGCACGTTGTCTCAAGATGCACCAAGTCAGATCAGTGAAGGAGGAAGATCTATGCCTACATATAAAAGTACCCTTTGCTCAGCAGAGGTAGAACCTGGCGAAAGTTTTATTGCAGAGACACAGCGTCCCTCTTCCCGCTTCTCATGGTCGATGGTAGATACAAGTGGTTATTAAAAAATCATATCAGTAGTTTGCAGACTCAGTATAAACCATGAACAGGATGGTTCTTTTCTCTAACGGCGGGGAGACTACAATGTGCTCCGTAGGAACAAGCTCTCTGCCCCTAACTTGGAGTCAGGAAGAAGGCTCAAAGCTGCTTTATCCTCTTCAGTGCCGCAAGTACGATCATAGCAAGAAAGGCCCTGGGGTGGGAAGGTGCATGAATGGGGTATTCTCACAAAGGGGGCTGTGGACTGACCTTCAGACCTGGGGAGGGGGAGGCCTGAACCTCAAGAAGCGAGAAGAACCAACTTGGCCAGGGTGTGTCCCTTGCTGGTCAGGTGCTCTGAGCCATCCCGCCACCGCGGTGCCGGGTACAGCGGCTGCACGTTGCCCAGCTCAGCACTCCTCAGGCACCAGAGGCAGGAAGCGGGCTGGCTGGACCTGAGCTGGGATTCTCACTGGAGCACATCTCTAACAGGCCCTAACTGAGGATATGCTCCGTTCCCAAGGCTTATCTCCATGCAGACAATTCGTAAATTTTCAACAAGTCTAGCAAGTTGGAATAGGTAAGCGAAAACATGTACATGAGTTAAAGGCCCCAGAAATGCTCATGGCGATCCCACCTAGAGGTCATGGAGGAAGATTTTCTTCATGGTGCAAAATCTTTAAAGTCTGCCTCCCACTGATGATTACCACCGTTTTCATGAGCTACCCCCAGGTCTTTCCTACGGGCAACACTCTCATCGCCCAGAATACCTCAATCCAGCTCAGCAACGAGGCTGTGGGCGCCTCATCCAGCCAAGGTTTAGTAGTGGTGAAAGCGGCTCAGGGCAGCCCGCTGGCCAGTCCACCCACAGCTAACGGTTCGAAAAGAAATCAGCCCATGAGCTTGTGTCACACTCTCTGGGAGGACAACTGCTTCTTAAAGCACGTTTTTTACGGAGACCCACATGTACCAGGCCAGTCTCCCCATCTGCTATTAAAATCCTTAACAGGTGAGAGCAAAAGCAGATTCCCTGTCTTCCCTGCAAAGTAAATTTTTGATTTACTAATTTGCAGGTTAAACGTACAAGCCTGACTTCTTAAAAAAACAAACAAACAAACAAAAAAACTCAAAAACTTTGCAGCCAGCAGCAGGCCATCAACTACTGGTCAGATCTGTAAGATTTTCCTCTCAGCTGAGCCACACAGGTGAAGGCTTTGGTACAGGCCTGAAAAACTGCGAGGGTAGGAGCAAGTTGGGTTACTGAAAAGCTACATTGGATCCCAAATGCACTGAAGAAGTTAGAGGAGCTTAAAGGAAGTCTTGGGAAGAAATTGTTTTTATGTGAAAACATCAGGCTCACTAGAGCTTCCAAAGAGCAACATAAATGAGTATAACTAGTCATATAATGACAGCATCAGAAATTGCACTCAAGTACATTCCCCCCATACAATGCATTGCACACAGTAAAAATTTGTAATAAAAATGCAAACACAATCAGGCATGTTGAAAAATATTAACACAAAACAGACATAGGAATTCTATAGTAAAGATGCAAAACTGAATTCTAAAATATATGAACAAATTCAACTAAGAAGTTTTCCATACTTTTATATATATATATAAAAAAAGTATAAGATGCCCCGTATGGGAAGTCAAGAAAAGAATAAATAGGATGGAAGGGAGGAGGAAAAACAAGTGGATGGGGTCCCAATTTACAAGAAATATTTACATTCAAAATTCAAAAGAACTCAACATTTCTATATATACACATTTATGTACATATATATAAGTACAGCATAAAATCAGAAGGTGGGTTTTGAATTTCACCTCAAGTACTCAGAAAAAACTACTAGCTAGCTTGAGTTGCGGGTATCTATGTGCATTTCCTTCACTTACGTGCCCTTAGAAGACACTGCATTTGTATTCGAGAACTGGCATCCCATGAGGAGTCTCCACAAACGCTTTCTGCTCGCGGCTAGAGCCATGACGTGGACTGCCTCCACACTCCCACAGCACACCGTGTCTGGCCCCGTGAGTGGGTATGCAATTATGCAGGGAGACCCCCGACCCAGGAGGGGTCATCGCTAAATGCCCATTGTCACAGTGGTTTTCTTTGCCATTGGGATGCCTGAACTAACCCAACGTCTGGCTAACTGGATCCCAGCCTGACAGTAACTCTTATTAGCACCGTTCTCAGAAACTACCAAGTATCCCTCAGGTATGTTTTTAAAGTAAGAGATTATAGACACAGACATTCCTCTTCGTATCTTATCAAGAAAAGGACCAAAAGGGAAAGTACTTTTCCTCTGCTCCTACTTTCATAAACTGAGATGCACCAATCATTTGTAATCTACTACTGCTCTCTGCCTTGTTAAACTGGGAAGGAGAGGGGGTGCGGGAAAAGGTTCCCACTATACAAATGTAAATGCTGTCCTGGTGCCCTTTCTGGTCGTGCCTGTTACGTGTTCTAATAGCATCACACGGAGGCTAGCAAATGAATGCCCCAGGGGCTGCGGACACGGGACTGGACCTCTAAGATGTTACAGTCCCCTGGAGCTTAGTAATCTAGAACTTTACCTCTACAGATGAAGCACACTAAAGTGAAAAGGGCTCCTGCTGCAGCTCAAACCATTTTCTGAAGTGCGAACTGACTGGACTGGAATAAATATATGTACATGAACACACACGAGCCCACTGCTCTGGATGCAAGTTCTTGCTACCTTCTATACGGATGTAAAGGAAAGATACTGAAGAGTCTATCTGCAACACAGCAGCAAAAAGGGGAAAACGCTTCAGATATTTACTTTCTGATCAAGCTGCATTTAAAGAAATACTTTGTTAATACTTGGAGGACTTCACATCATCGATGCTGATCTGGATAATCCCATTAAACCGCAGCTGGAGGCCTTGCGGTGTGGAGATCGCTAAACTCGGGGAACACCAATTCCCTCCGATACCATCTGAGCAGCTCTGGACTCAGGAAGTGGTTTTCAGCACAATCGACACTGTAAACTCTGAAAACACGAACATGATTTATAATCAAATCTTGGTGCTCAGAGCTGTATTGCTAAAAAGGGAGGAAAGGCATTGCAGGGGCCAAATGGATTCGCATCGGGTACAACGAGGCCCTGGGGTCCAACGTGGGATTCAGATCCTGAAATACATGGGCCTGTTTTACAGAAGTTCGCTGTTGTTGAGATTTGATTTTTTGACAGAGGAGGGCCTTGAATGCTGGGTAGCCCCATGCTGACCAACCTGAACTTGCTGACTTAGGTAAGGGCACAGTGGAAAGGTCCTGTGTTCAACCTCCAGAGAAGGGGATGAGCAGCAGACTCTTGGTGCTTAACACCCCCGCCCCTGGCCATGATGGGTATGATGGACAGGGGCATGTGGCACCTCGGGTCCCCCTCCATTTACACTGGTCGCCTTTTTGAGGTCTCCTTGGAGACTTTTCAGAGGTCTTATTTCTGGACCTTATTTTTTAATAGCAAAACAAAGCTGCTCCTCAAAGAACAGAACATACCTATGCCCTTTGAATCAAGACAGCTGTTCAAAGGGCAAACATTATATCAGGAATTGTGGGGTCAACTAACCGCGCGCTACAGAATCCTTGTTCTGACGCTTGGAAATAAGCACACCCTGCAAGAAAGATAACCCCACACACAAAAGAGGGAAGCTGGGCCAAGAGCCTATGAGAAATCTGTCTTCTCTAACCCTGCCTTCTGTCTCACTGAGGGGAACAGGTCTGTTAGGGTTCCCATCCCCGACTCTTTCACTTCAGCGTGTTGATGGGCCCTGAGCAGGCTCCCGGTTTCACCAGAGAGGAACTAACTGAGAAGCTTTGCTGCAGGTGGGACGATCTGCCCTAACAAGGAACACTGGTTGATATTCAGATGGATCACTGCCTGAGATAGAGGGCCTAGACTGAGGAGAAAAGTTGCATCCACTTGGCAAAACGTGCCAAAGAACAGAAATTACTGTCAATGTGTTCTTCTAGGTATTAAGAATAAATAAATCCATTCTATCGCTTCTGGGCCTTTTGGCTAAGATCAAGTGAAAAATAAATAAATCCAAAGGAAACTTACGGTAAACCTGACATAAGCGAACTGGGGCTTAAAGGAACACAGGAAGAGGAAAGCCCTAGCTTGCCTTCACTGAACATATATCCCACCTGATTCGGCTAGAAGTTTAAAAAGTAACAAAAGAGAACAATTCAATTTGAGCAACATTCAAAAGAACGATCACTTCACCCCTTCCTCGACACCATCTCCATTTCGAGGGTGAGCCTGACAGAAGTCCAAACAGAAGGCTCTCTGAGCGTCAAGCAACACATGAGTTCTGTGGAGTCCCCGTCACAGACTGCTTCTGAAGGTGGTGAGGGCCTAAACACGAGTCCACTTCCGGTTAGTATAATAACTTTTTATTTGACATCTACAAGATTGTGGTATCTTGTAGCTTTTGACCAGGTTTATACAATCTCAATTTTTCAATAGTGCAACCTGTGCAAGCAAAAAAAAAGGGGGGGGGGAACAAAAGGAAACAAAAAAACCAATTGTCCCCTCACTTGTTTTTATAAACATCTATTATAGGCGAAACAAAACTCACCCATATTGTAGATAAGTATCTATTCACATTTGTACATCACCATTTTTAACAGCTTGAGATAAACTCTACAATGTCTTACAACACATTAAACAATATTCACGTTACTGGGTAACAACAACAACAAGAAATAAACATACAGCAGAAGCCTCAAGTGTCTCCTCATTGTCTAGTTTACAGCTCAAGTACGGTTTCCTTTTTTATGAGTGACAAATTAAGATAATGAAGTTAAAAAAAAGATTGTTTGCAAGATGGAAGCCAATTTGTATTTCTTTCTAAAACTATCTTTAAGTTAAGGAAAATGTAATTTTAAGAAAAGCAGGCTTGTAGCCATTTTTGCAGCACACATTAGGAATACTATTAATACATTAAAATTAACTTTTTAAGAGTTTTACCACAAAAAAATGTATGTACTCATTACCTTGACCAGAAACCTGGAGCAGGGAGAATGGGGATTGGGATGAGATTTGCAGGGTGAGAAGCAATACCCAGGTATAAACACTATAAAAATGCAATAACCAATGCTGTACATCTACAAATGTTTCTTTCCGTTACTTGACTTGTTTTAGTCTTGTTTACGCATGCTTTCAAAGACATGCACTGTCAGAACAAAAACTAGAAAAGAACCTGAATGCATGATATGCAACCTTTCATTTCATGCTTTAATAAACCTATTGTTTAATAAGTTGGAAAAAGAAACCAATATATATTTTCTATTATTTATAGACTCAAAACACATGCATCCGGGGAAAACTCCCACAGCAGCTGCATGGATGTACTGCATTAACCCTGAGCACTGTGTAACATAAAAGTAAAGCCAGTTTGGGAAGTTCCAAGCATTTCTAAACCAATTGTGGTTTGTAGCCTTTAACAAACTCACAAACAAACAGACACACACGCACGCGCACATATCCCTCTGCTCACCCAAAGTAAAAGCATATGGGAAGTACCATGGGAAAAGCAAAGGAAAGACATATGTACCCCCATCGGCACTGCTGATTTTCAGTTTTGCTATCTATTCCAGGTTTGTCCTTACTCCCAAAAAAATTAACTAGAGAGAGCACAACTGAAAAAAAAAAGTATAATTCTTTGGAAACTGTCCCTGATTTTTATGCAAATGATATGCTTCAACAGCATTTCAGATACATCCATGTCGAAACCTGTCTGTTCTTACGCGTTGCTCAAGTTGGCGATGCTCTGCGGGTGGCGCTGCTGCCAGAGCTGCTTCTGCTGGACCGCAAGCTGTTGAGACTGGTCTGAAGTTGACAGGAGATTTACAAGTGGAGACACACAATTTGCAGGAATGATCAAACCTGCAATTAGAAACAAGAATTTTGGGAGGGTGCATCCAAGACAGCCGTATATTCCAGCTTCACAGCACATTCCAAGTGAAGCACACTATTAAGTGTAACGAAGACGACGCCACACATAAACGAAATAAATACCTAATAACTGAAATGGCCCCTTCAGAAGTAACCTAATTCCTCGGCAGCGTCACCCACAAATACCTAAGCACCTGCATGTCTACAGCAACACCAACTTGGTGGTGGAACAGAAAAGTCAAGTACAGTATTTCCCGATCTATCTTTGCAGCTCCACAAATGCACATCAACACAACCTTCTCTGGCAAGTGCTAACGTAGCAGAAAGAGCAAAGGACAGTGGTTGCAAATTCAAAGGCTGACTAAAGCAGGTTAACTGCCAAGCGGTCACAGTATAGATGTTAGCAAACGGGGGAAAGTAGATGTCCTGGCAAAGGAACGTGAACTCCTCTCATCTGGGAACAGGGGCTCGATGTGTCACAGAAGCTGGTGCGTGTACACAGCTGTGTGTGTGCACACACGTACCTTTTGAGAAAATGAAAAGCCAGGCTTCTGACCTTTAAATGTTGGCAACTAATTCAAATGCAAACTTGCAACAACTGAAAATATTTGAGGGTCAAAAAAAAATGTTCATGGACTATCTCTGGCCCACAGACTGCAACCCAAGATAAAAAAGGAAGGCTGTGGCAAATGAAACAAACGTGGAGGGACAGGGAAAGCTCCCTGCAAAGCCTGTGAGTGAGCGGTAGGTGCGGCTGGCCTACTCTGCTCGTGCTCTCTGCACAGCTCCAGGCCGGCCTCTGTGCACAGCAACATTCATTTCAGTCTTGATGTGGACTCAGTGAACGTCAAACAGCAGACTTCCAGGACTCCTCGGCAAGAGGCGGGCTTAGTCTTTACACAAGAAAGGCTGCACAGACGGCAACAATGAGAAAGGAGAGCAGGAGCAGCTGAGAGCAATATAAGGTAAATGACCATATCCTAACTTTAGCCAGAATCAACAATGCCCATTCGAAGGCTTAACTTCCATTTAGCCTTTTAAAAACATATAAATCGGGACGCCTGAGTGGCTCAGTTGGTTAAGTGGCTGCCTTCGGCTCGGGTCATGATCCCAGCCTCCTGGGATCGAGTCCCACATCGGGCTCCTTGCTCAGCAGGGAGCCTGCTTCTCCCTCTGCCTCTGCCTGCCACTCTGTCTGCCTGTGCTCACTCTCTCTGTCAAATAAATGAATAAAAAATCTTAAAAACAAAATTTAAAAACAAAACCAAAAAAAAAACCCCATATAAATCAAGCTCTATTCCACTACTAGAATAGATACTGAGATTTTTAAATGTAAGAATCAAAAAAATTTTTTAAAAGGCTCTGATTTTTTCCAATAACTCAACCCCCCAAAATTAGACTCACCTACAATACGTTGTCCATCCTCTGTTCTTAGCCGAACTATCTGCATCTTCACATTTGTGCCACTGACAGATGCTAGAACACCCTCAACTTTTGTCCAGACACTCAGAACGGAGCCACATAATACGTAATACGTGCGGCAGCGAAGACCTATTTCACAAACTAATCCCAAGCTGGCTTTTTTGCAGTTCCCACGCCTAGGATAGATGGGGGAAAATATATATGTATACAGACACACGCACACACATGTCTCACAAAGTCTACCTAGGTTTCAACTGGACAATGTCCTGGCACGATTTGCCCCTTCTTTACTGACAATTTCTTAGATTACATCCTTTAACATACTGGATCATCCTTTCCAATTTAAGGTATTACTGCCAATTTTTTTAAGTTTCTAAGGTTTTAGAAAATAAAATTTCTGGGGCCTGACTCCCTGTAAAAGGGTTAACTTACTGGTTTCAATATCCATTTAAAAGGTCTGTCATTTTAATATCCATCAGTTTACTATATTAATGTTAGCTTATCAAATAATTCTGCATTGCCTCTAAAAATTATTAAACCAATATATTCTAAATCTTGAACTGGGAAAGGCCTCAGCAAAACAAAATAATGAAATTTTTAAAATACTGTAAAAAAGGAAGACATGGTTTATGGTTAAAATTATTTAGACAATTCATCAATAAAATCATCTTTCAAATAATAATTCAAGAAAAACACAGTACTGAGCACCTTTCTTGCTAATACTCAAAACAAATGTTTTAGAGAAAACTTCTGTAAGTTAACTTTAAAAATATTTTATCTTGGAGGGACACCTGGGTGGCTCAGTTGGTTGGGTGGCTGCCTTCGGCTCGGGTTGTGATCCCAGCGTCCTGGGATTGAGTCCCGCATCGGGCTCCTTGCTCGGCAGGGAGCCTGCTTCTCCCTCTGCCTCTGCCTGCCTCTCTGTCTGCCTGTGCTCACTCGCTCTCTCTCCCTTTCTCTCTGACAAATAAATAAATTAAAAAAAAAATTTTATCTTGGGGGCGCCTGGGTGGCTCAGTGGGTTAACCCTCTGCCTTCGGCTCAGGTCATGATCTCAGGGTCCTGGGATCAAGCCCGGCATCGGGCTCTCTGCTCAGCAGGGAGCCTGCTTCCCCCTCTTTCTCTGCCTGCCTCTCTGCCTACTTGTGACCTCTCTCTCTGTCATATAAATAAATAAAATATTTAAAGAAGTATTTTATCTTGAAAACTTTATCTAATTTCCAAAAACACTAATTTGCTCTCAAAATGAAAACAAAATACTGCTCCTATCAAATTTACCTACCTACATGTGTCTAAAACACACCTAGCTAAAATTCATCTACATCCTACATTCCTTTTCATAAAGTGGGCTGGACACCCTACTGACTGTTAAATGGGTAAAAAAACAGTGAGACCTATGATCTGCAGTATTAAAATATCCCATACAAGGCCCTGAAATGAACATTGTAAGAGGTATTTATTACATTGTGACTTGAAAGAATAGCCCTCGAGCCAACCTAGTAGTAGCACAGCAGGATCAGTTCCCAGGCTCAACAACACATTTTGTGGTGCTGTCAGCAACTTAGTTTCCTACAAGTTCCCTAGCCTTAAAAATGAAACTGATCTGGGACACCAGTAAAGCTTTTTTAAAAAAAGAAAGGGGAAAAAAAATAAAGGAAGGGAAGGAAGAAGAGAGGGAGGGAGAAAAAGTAAGTCTTAGCAAGAAGAGTGACAGGCAAGTCCGTATGGCCCGACGACACTGAAGTTACAAGTGTTAGTGAAGAGCAGAGGGGACACCCAGTATGCGTGGTCCACAGAAAGACAAGTATCTCTGATAGAAGGAATGACACCTAATAATAATCTCTTTGTGGACTTAGCTAGAGAGTGAAGGTGTTTTTAAATTAAATCTTGATTACATTTTGGATAATATGGTGAGAAACATGAAAATACTAACCAATAGGCATGAGTACAAGTATCTGCAGATGAATTATACTGATCTAACCAGTGGATCAGGGCATCATCTGAGACTACCTGTGAAAATAAGACGGAAATTCCATTGAAACAGTATTGTTTTAAACAACCTGGTCGCCTTCTTATGGTCTCTTAAGCAAACTTACACACATCTCGGTATGGACAATCTGGCCCTTGCTACTGGCTGCATTTGCGTCCCACTCATGAAGTCCAGCCATTAGGGACTTCCTATGTAATAAATATTTCAAACAGCTGGTTTAATCACAATTGTTTACAAGTGAAACTGGCCAGGAAAAACAGTAATATAAGGTAATACTAAAAATTAACAGTAATGTTAGGAAAAAACGTTGTCATTCACTTTCTACAAATCACTGCAAAATATAAATACGGCAGTTCTAATTTCTGTAGTTAGCACTGAAGTTTCCTTTTTTGACAACACAAGCTGTTTCAAATAATCATTTTACAATTTTCTTAATGGCTGATAACATTAAGACTGAGATGTTAATGTAGCAACACTTGACAACATGTTTTCTGAAAACAATTTTCCAGTAATCAAATAGAAAAAACTGACAAAACCACCTTAAATATAGACATATAGCTCTCCTAAACAGTTTCAACATGTTATAAAACAATTACTCATAAACAGTAAAAGGTGTACAAATGAAAAAATACCTTCTTATATTTCTTTTTTAGGTCAGCATAAATTTCTAATTTGAGCTGTTTCCCAGTATTTGGTCTATAAACTAAGAAAAGCTTCTTTTTAGGGTTCACTTCTTTAACTAAGATGGCAGTTTTCTTGTTGTTCCTTATCTATTAAAAAAAAAAGCGAGAAAGTGTAAGGCTTCGTGCTGCACACTTGAAGATAAGCTTGTTTGCACCATCATATTAGCAAATCAATCCTCTGAAAGACTAATGCTTAGTAAGCACACGGATCGGTAACTGTGGAGAAGGATGGCAGCTGCTCATCTACCTGAGTTTCACGAGGCCCCACCCAAATAAACGTTCCTGGGTCCTAAATGTGGGATATGCTGAACACATACGTTGAGGGCCAAGATACTCCTTAGAAGATTGTTTTGAATAAAGCTTTAAGCACTAATGTCCAGTGGAGATAACTGTGCTTGTTCTAGTCCATATTCTTGCCTCAGACATCCATGAAGGAGAAGTCTAGGTAGTGGGGCAGGGTCTTTGGAGGAAAATCCTTTTACCTCTAACTCTATGTTTAAAATTTTTCATACTAAAACACTGTTAAAAAATGTTTCTCTCAGGATGCCTGGGTGGCTCAGTCGGTTAAGCATCTGCCTTCAGCTCGGGTCGGGATTCTAGGGTCCTGGGATCAAGTTCCACATCAGGCTCCCTACTAGGAGGGGAGCCTGCCTCTCCCTCTACCTGCCGCTTTCTCTGCTTGTGCCCTTTCTCGCTCTGACAAATAAATAAACAAACAAACAAACAAATAAATAATCTTAAAAAAAAAGTTCCTTTCCTTGAAGTTACAATGAAACATAACCTCCAACATGATTTTGATCACCCATGGTTCCCTGCACTCATCTACTAACCCATCATGGCTGTTTCTCCCCACTGTTGCCATTAAGAGTGAAGTGAGATGTCATATGATTTGTAAACAATAAAGCTATGACAGGAAAAAGCCAAAATGTTGAGCAAATAATACATAAATATGTATGCAGAAGTGGAAGAAATGGATGCATCAGACAAATGATGGAACTTACATATATTTTTAATTTTTTAAAAGAGTTGGACATATGGCAGAAATGCTAAGAGGAAGGAGTTATTAAAAGGCCCATTAAATTAAAGGAAAATTAACATTAGAAAATCTGTATCTCCTCTAAGAATGGCAAACAATTTCCAAGCATTAATCTCTGGAGCAAAACTGAAGGAAAAAGAAAAGTTTTAAAGTAAAGATACTTTGCCAGCTCTTCTACAAAACAAATTGCTCACTGAGCTGTTTTTTATATTAGGATAATTCTTGGGGTGCCTGGGTGGCTCAGTCACTAAGCGTCTGCCTGCAGCTCAGGTCATGATTTCAGGGTCCTACGATCGAGCCACACGTTGGGCTCCATACTCAGTGGGAAGCCTGATTCTCCCACTCCCCTTGCCTGTGCTCCCTCTCTCGCTCTCTGTCAAATAAATAAATATCTTAAAAAAAAAAAGATAATTCTTACACCGATAAAAGAAAAAAAACAGTATTTTACTTTTCTCTTCATGGATATTAAAGATCCTTTACTGTTTAGTTGTTCAAATGATTTGAAACATTATATATTTACTACAAAGTCTATAAAACAATGGTTAAGGTAAAAATTACATTTTACATGTTTTATCAGTTGATGTGAAACATTCAATAAAATGATTATACTTAGAGGACCATGTTTAAAGCATATAAAAGTGCAATCTGTCTCTACAGTATTAAATTAGTTCATTATAATCACAAAATAAATCATCACACTACAATGGAAATAAAAGTAATTCCAACTTGGTTTTCCTAATGTTAACACATGGTAAACATTGTAAAGCATGTCTGCTTATTTATTTTTTAAAAATATTTTATTTATTTGACAGAGAGAGAGGTCACAAGTAGGCAGAGAGGCAGGCAGAGAGAGAGGGGGAAGCAAGGTCCCTGCTGAGCAGAGAGCCTGATGTGGGGCTCCATCCCAAGGACCCTGAGAGCATGACCTGGGCCAAAGGCAGAGGCTTAACCCACTGAGCCACCTAGGCGTCCCGCATGTCTGCTTACTTTTGTGGAGTTTCAAACACCTGCACCTTCCTGGATGGATGCCCCTTCTAAGGCTGCCTCTCCTCACATCCAATCACCTGCTGCCATACAGAAAGTAACAAAGAACCAGTATCACCACACCCTTCCACTCAAAGGAAGATGTGGATCAGCACTACCTCAAAATCTACTAGTGTGTAAATTCTGGCAACAGTTTGGAATGAAAAGCCAAAAACCAAGACCCTAATCTGCACCTATCAAAATCCCATCTAAGGGAGAAATCTGCATAAAATGCGGTGAATTATGTAATAGTGATATGATGCTGGTTTTGATATCATGTTATAGTTTTGTAAAATGTTACCACTGGTGAAACTGGTGTACAAGGAAGGTTTCTGTATCACTTTTCATAACCTCATGTGAATCTACAAATATCTCAGTAAGATTTTCTCTTTTTAAAAAGATGTTATTTACTTATTTTAGAGAGAGAGTGCATGCACATGAGCGCACGGGAGCTGGGGGAGGGACAGAGGGAGAGAATCTCAACCAGACTCTGCACTGACCACAAAGCCCAATGGGTCTCCATCTCACGACCCTGCGATCATCACCTGAGCTGAAATCAAGAGTGAGACACTCAACCTACAGAGTCACCTAGGCGCCCTCAGTAAGATCTTCAAAAACCACTTAATTAGGAGCCAGATTGATTTTGACAGCTTTGCTCTTGGATCAGGTATCAGTAAAATCAGGTCTGTGACCAGACTGAGCCTGAGGCTAATAAGCTTAAAACAGTGGAAGGAAGGGAGGAACCAAGGAAGGAAGGGTGGGGAAAAGGAAGAAAAAAAAAAAAAAACAATAAAAAAGAATAGTCAGTAGAAACTACATATAGCCTACAAAACCTAAAGTATTTACTATCCGACCCTAAAAAAGTTTGGGGACACCTGCTCTAGACAGCTTAACTATGGTCTCGCACTGCCTCTGGCTTGACCATATGTAGTCTCTTTCATGTAGTTACATCTAGAACCTGATCCTCATTTACAGTTGGCCTCTCCAAAAATTCGGCAAATAAAAAACAAAATGTGGTACTACATACAACAGAACATTATTCAGTCACAAAAATGAAGCGCTGGGGCACCTGGGTGGCTTAGCCAGTTAAGCGTCTGCCTTCAGCTCAAGTCATGATCTCAGGGTCCTGGGATCTGGCCCCATATCAGGCTCCCTGCTCAGCATGGAATCTGCTTGAGATTCTCTCTCTCCACCTGCTCCGGCGCAGGCAGGCACACGCACGTGTGCTCTGTGTCTCTCTCAGACAGATAAACCTAAAAACAAACCACCTCAGGAAGTAACACTCCCAATAAGCCCTTCTTGAGGATGCTACTACAGGACAGTCTTCAGATAAAATGATCAGAGACAGCAACCTAAGGACTAGTGAGAGGTGAGCATTAAATTTAAATTAATTACCTTTAGAGCTAAGAGTAAGTATTAAAAGAAAAGCATACTATAGAAGTGCCATATGCTGACAATGCAGAAATTGCACAACTATGTTTTAATGGAATGGGAGAATGGGGGGAAGCAAAAGCAAAAAAAGCTGATGCTTTTTTCCCAAAATTATTTTCAGGAATATTGGGGTATAATATCCGTAATCTTTTATCATCCCGTTTGGAGAATAAAATTATTACTGTAGAAGAAATAAGCACACAGATTAATATCAGAAAATAGATGACATAAAAATTCCATAGTCTTTAACAGGAAAATTCAAGATACTGTACCCTGACTCTGGATGATTATATATAAGGCTGCACATATCTGTGGGTATGCGTGTCTACATGTAAATGTATGAGTATGTACACACATACGTATTTACACTTCCCTCATCCTGAGCTCTACCCGTAAATCCTAAAGAATTATTTACACTAATAACTAAGAAGTGAATCTTTCAGATATAAAGAGGTCTACAGAACTAAATATGCAGTCCTTTATGGAGGCTTAGAGATTACTGCACCATGAAATAAAAAGGTCCGATTAACTAAGAATATGTAATAATTCAAAACGTCTGTAGAAGGACAAACTCAGTTACAATGAAAAATGATCAAAACAAGAGAAAAGTGAAAAACAATCAGAAAGCCACCACAAAGGGGACAGATAACTGCAGTGCTGGCAGCTACGACGCATTACATATCTGAACAGTTAACATGGCAAGGACACGAGTCTTACTTGCAATGACAAGTAAAAGCCATCATCTGGTCCTGTCAGCTCAGCCCAAATCTTGGTAGCTTCCTCCCAAGACATTCCCCTCTCCACACTAATCTGTAAAAGAAATAATACAACTTAAATTGCACTCACTTCTGTGAGTGCCAATCACAGGAGGTTATACTTAAACGTGCACGTTTCCAAACTTACAGTATATAACTCTACATGCCCAGAGGTGGAATATCCTGGAGTGAGAAACTTCTTAACATCACTTTTCCTCACTTTTTCATCTCCAGAACCAAGATCTTGAACAAGAAAAAGCAACACGTAAATGGAAAAAGAACATTTTATTAAGAATACACAGGACATTTTCAAAATTTCTCCACTTACCTAAAATTCCCATATCATATCTTCCATTTTTTTTGGCATTTTGAACAACTGCTGTAAGTGTGTCTGCAAAATACTGAAATAACGCATTCTGCTGATGCACTTCCATGCCCAAAATTCTATTTAAGAATTTTCCTATGTTGTTATAATCTGCAAGGACAAGATTGTATTAAAGATTTAATGCATTTGAATGGCAATTATAATGCACTTGCCCCTGGAAGTAAAATTAAAAAAACAAAAAAAAAATTAGTCATCTAAACCTAGACCAAGTCTCACTTCCTCCTCCATAGTCTTACCTCACAACCACAACCTTGCACGGCTCTCAAAACAGAGCTATAATTTGACCATTTCTACCTCTAGCAATCAGCACGACCACATACGTGCTCCAAAGATGGTTGTATTACTCAATTTGTGCATCATCAAACTTCACTTACTGAAAATATGAACACAATTTAGCACACGAGAATGTCTGTTCTCCAACATGAAATCCTGGCTTGTAAGAAGTTCTAAGTGCCGTTAAGTCTGTGAAGCTCAACAGCACGGTCTTCAGTAATTTTTAAAAGCTTCAAAGCTGATCATATATGCAAGCTGGGTTGAGAACTGCTACTTTGCAGACAGAATAATGGTTTAATCTCTTTTGAATAACCACAGTAGCAAAAACCACTGAGAGTGCTTTATGAGCACTCCAGAAGGAGAGACGGAGAACTACAAACGTGAAGCTTCCTCTTCAAGTTGAAAAAGGCATAAAGATGGTGTAATGATACAGCAATAGTTCTGTTTTATGTCTATATACAAAACTCGTATTCTTACCTTTATCTAGAGTAAGAATACCCGAACGATCTTCTACATTAATCAGGCCAACTCCTATTAGTCCTTGTCGAACATCTGTCAGAAAATTAAAAAACCTTATAACCCAAGTGACTCAATGATCTGTTACTCAACTAATCAAACTAGATCAAGTTCTTTTTTCAGATGCTTAACCGACTGAGCCGCTCAGGCACCCCGAACTAGACCACAAGTTTTAGCATTAAAACACAGCCTGAAGTATTTTTCATAGTTCCTAATAGCTGAATTAAATGGAACACACAGTCCCCAAAGGTCTTTTAAGCACTCCAAATCCTACAGTACTAAAACTTCACACTATATTATCTCATTAAAAATCTCATCTCTCTCTCTCTCTTTCTCTCTCTAAAGATTTTATTTGACAGAGAGAGACAGCCAGAGAGGGAACACAGGCAGGGGGAGTGGAGAGGGAGAAGCAGGCTTCCCACTGAGCAGGAGACTGATGTGGGGCTCAATCCCATGACCCTGGGATCATGACCGGAGCTGAAGGCAGACGCTTAATGACTGAGCCACCCAGGAGCCCCCAAAAGATCTCATCTTTCTAATAGTAGTCTTTGGCTGTAGAAATCTTCGGTTATACACTTGTCATCTACAGAATATAAAAATTTTGAACACAGACTAGCTGATTAAATAATTATATAAATAAGCTTAATTAATCATCTTCCTCCCACATATTATCAGCACTGACAAGTTGCTGCAAAAGATAAGCAATATGTGTAACAGTTAACATGTTCTAAATTATGTTACGAAGAAGACAGTCTATGGGTTTAATACTGATGTTCAGGTTCCAACCCAGACTTACAGAATAAGGGCGTTAAGAGAACAGGGTCAACAGGAAGCATTATCATATCCTATTTACACATTTAATAAATCAGCTAGTACTCTGCTACATGCATAAAACTGTTGAGATTCTGTAGGTGACAACCATGTAACCAAAAATCCTCCTTTTAGAAACCAGTCTTATGGGGGAAAATTTATATAGGATAGCTGTATAACTTCAGCACTGTTTGTGATGGTGCAAAAAATTGAAAACCACTTGAATACCAATAAGGGAATGATTTAAAACACACACACACACACACACACACCCCTGTTGTATAACCCAGCTGCAGAATATTATGCAACTGTTAAAAAAATCTGGGCGCCTGGGTGGCTCAGTGGGGTTAAGCCTCTGCCTTCAGCTCAGGTCACGATCCCAAGATTATGGGATCGAAGCCCACATCGGGCTCTCTGCTCAGCAGTGAGCCTGCTCCCCCCGGCCCCCTCTCTGCCTGCCTCTCTGCCTACTTGTGATGTCTCTCTCTCTCTGTCAAATAAATAAATAAAATCTTTTATTTTTTTTTTTTTAAAGATTTTACTTATTTATTTGTCAGAGAGAGAAAGAGAGTGCAAGCGAGTGCAAAGGCAGACAGAGGCTCTGGGGAGAAAGGAGAAGCAGGCTCCCTGCTGAGCCCAAGCCTGATGTGGGACTCGATCCCAGGATGCCGGGATCATGACCTGAGCCAAAGGCAGCCGCTCAACCAACTGAGTCACCCAGGCATCCCTAAATAAATAAAATCTTAAAAAATAAATAAATAAATAAAAATAAAAATCTTAGGGCTATAGGTACTGAGTTGAAAGAGGTGTCTGTCTAGGAGTATAAAATAAGAAAAGTACACTGTAAGTAATATTAAAATAATATTAATGACATTTATTTTTTTTAAACAACATTTAAAAGAAAAGCTATGTTTATCTATTTTTTTTGGTAAAGATTTTATTTATTTGACAGACAGAGATTAGAAGTAGGCAAGAGAGGCAGGCAGGGACAGAGAGGAGGAAGCAGGCTCTCCGCGGAGCAGAGAGCCCGATGTGGGGCTCGATCCCAGGACCCTGGGATCATGACCTGAGCCAAAACCAGAGGCTTTAACCCACTGAGCCACCCAGGCGCCCCGAAAAGCTATGTTTAAACAAACATGGAGAGAAGATGTGGCAGGCTGTCCCTGTTCAGACTGTCAACATCTGTGACCTCCTCAGCAGGTGAAAATGGGAGGAGGGGTTTAAGGGGAGAACACGGGACTTTTTATTACTTTTTTTTTCATTACTTATAAGTAAGAAACTTTTTCCTAAAGATTTTATTTTTAACTAATCTAGATCTACAGAACCCTACATGGGGCTTGGACTCAACCCTGAGATCAAGAGTCATATGCTCTGCCGACTGAGCCAGCCAGGCACCCCAAGTAACAGGTAATTTTAAAATTACAAGTAAACAAGGGAGCCATTTTAAACACAACAATAAAGAAAAGAAAATAAGAGAGGAAAGAGAATGGAAGAAAAAGGAAAAAAAAGTCTATTGTTTATTTGCTTTGTTAATATGCCATCCGTGATAAACCCCCTTGACGGTCTGTCAATATGTCTTGTTGTACCAATACTAAATACTGGTTTCCAATTGGAAAGGACTTTCTAGTGAAAAGTCCTAAACTCTACAATGGTGATGTTTCAAATATCCTACATCTACATATTTTCACAGCTTCCTAAATTATAAAATAAATAATAAAAAATCAAAACCATCTAGACTACTTATATTTATGGGCAAAATATATTCTATCAATAACAGAGATAAATCAAAGAGTTTCTATAGCATTATGCTGGACTTTTCTTTAATATGTAAATTTCCAAAAACATATAAGTGTAAAGAGAACATTCTATGAACCATATACACGTATGAATACAGTTTTAACTATGAATACACAGCCAATATTTTTTTATCTACAACCTATGCCAACCTCCACAAATTATTTACCTAGGTACTTTAAAATTAAATTTAAAAGCCATCTGGCATAGTGGCTTTAAATTAATCTAACAAAACCACTTTCTTCTACTAATCTAGTATTAACATGCAATAAACTGTCAAGAGCACAAAATAGTTCGTGTGAATGAAAGTTAATAATCTGATTATAAGAGGCCAACTTAGGTATCTATTAACCTTTAATTTCTAAATTTTTATATAGTTTATGTCCAAAGAGATTGAAAACAACAGCATATGTCAGAAAAGGTTTTAGTGCCTACTTAGTACTCATTTTCCTCTTGTGATTATTTTTTTTTTCTCTTGTGATTATTTTTTTTTTAAAGATTTTATTTATTTGACAGAGATCACAAGCAGGCAGAGGCAGGCAGAGAGAGAGGAGGAAGCAGGCTCCCTGCTGAGCAGGGAGCCCAATGCGGGGCTCGATCCCAGGACCCTGGGATCATGACCTGAGCCGAAGGCAAAGGCTTTAACCCACTGAGCCACCCAGGCGCCCCTCTTGTGATTATTTTTAAAAGTTACCTTTAAAGAATTCTCCAGGGTAGTCTGGAGGTGGTGATACCATAGGAGAATCTAGGTTGACAATGGATTTCATGACAATTTCTAAAGCATTTCTTCCATACTGCAATAAGAAAACAAACAAATTTAACCAGTTACAACATTTGGATACATTTCAATCACATGACCAACTGAACATGATAAAAACTATTATGGCAGCAAAGGTTCAAAAAGAGTAGGACTCAATTCTCTTTTTATATAAATGTTATATACTAAACTGCTCACACCTATGCACACGACAGACGTCCAGTAAATAATTTCATTTCTGGAAATTCACAGTGGATTCATTCAGAAGTATTTATTATATTCCTATTTTCTAACAGGAATGAAAACAGGATTCTACTGCAGAGCTGATCATCAAAGATCTGATAAGTGAAAATTTTACAGGACGTTATCATTTTACAGTGAAATCATAAGGGACAGTTTTAAGTTTTAAACAGTAACCACTTTCCCTTTTTGTTCACCACAGACACCAACACACTACCACAAAATCTCAGACATAATGAAAGCTGAAATGTACCTTATTATCAAAATTGAACCTGCTCAGATCTCTAGACTCTGTTGCTCTTCTGTCACCATGTGTAAGTGCTCCCTATCAAGACATAAAATTTCCAATCAAGGCACGGAAGACAGGTTGTATTCACCATCTTTTACATACAACTACACAACCCAAGAACTTACCAAGCTCTCAAGTCTTTTAGCAACAATAGAAGCAAATCTTTGTTCCCCTGCCAATTCAGAAATCAGAAACACATACTCGGGAGCAGTAACTTGGTTTGATCTATGAGTTCGTCCTGTAACAACATTAAAAATACTGTGTTCACTAGATACAGAGTATTCTAAGATCTATTCCTAGCATTTTAATACTAAGCTGGTATTCGGAAACCCTTAAGAGGAAAAATTAAATAATATAACAATTATTGGACACCTGGGTGGCTCATTTGGTTACGGGTCTGCCTTCAGCTCAGGTCATGATCCCAGGGTCCTGGGATCCAGTCCCGCATTGGGCTCCCTGCTCCGGGGGAGACTGCGTCTCCCTCTCCCCCTCCTCCCTGCTGATGCTCACTGTCAAATAAGTAAGTAAAATCTTTAAAAAAAAAAAAAAATTATATATATATATATATATATATGTATAAAACAATTTCTATAACTCTCCCAAAGGTACAAAATTAAAAAACTGACTTGAAAAACATCCATATTCAGAATACTCCTCCTTAACACAAACTGCCATAGAACTGTTCAATGATAAACATATTATTACTTCTGCCCCACTTGGGGTAACCACAATGGTGCTGAAGCACAGCTGCTCTGGATTCTTCCAAAAAAAAAACAAAAAAAACACACAAAAAAACAAAAAACCAAAAAAAAAACCAACAATCAACCAACCAAACAAAAAAAACCCCCAAAAAAACAAAAAATGATTTTTAAAAAAGATTTTATTTTAGAGAGAGAATGCACACATGGTTGGGGAGGGCAGGCAGAGGAAAAGAGACTCTCAACTAGACTCCCCGCGGAGCACAGAGCCTGATGCAGGACTCAATCCCATGAGCTGAAGATCAAGACCTGAGCCAAAATCAAGGGTCAGACACTGAATCGACGGAGCTGTCCAGTTGGTTTTTTTAAATCATTTTTTAAAATTAAAAAAAAAAAAAAAAAAAAAAAAAAAAAAAAAAAAAAAAAAAAAAATTTTGTTTTTTTTTTTTTTTTTTTTTTTTTTAAGATTTTTTATTTATTTATTAGACAGAGAGAAATACAGTGAGAGAAGGAACACAAGCAAGGAGAGTGTGAGAGGGAAAAACTGTTGGTTTTTTTAAATCATCAGGTCACAGGGTCATAAATATGTAAGACAAGGGAAGAGCAATATGCCTTCAGTAAAGCCACCAAGGGCTAACAAGGACATGAGGTGGCAGGTGCTCTGACACAGACCACATACATCCTGAGGATCGATAATGGAGGAAACTCCCGACGAACACCGTTATGAGATACAATACCAGAAACTCCAAGAAATCTAACACAGATCTTTTACATTTCTTAAAACAGGTAAGAAACGGCTTCATGTAATTTTAAATGTAATACACAAACAGCTCCAAAATCTACGTGTCATGTTTTAACATACTGAACATTAAATATAGGTTTTGATATGCACACATTTCCCCAATGATTCCTAGCTATCTATTAAGTGAAATTCACTGTAGGAACTTACCAAATTGCTGAATTGCTCTATCAGCACTCCAGGGTAATTCCAAAGTCATATGAACTCTTCGCCTTTGATTTTTAGCTCTACGATCTGCTTGTAACGAAATACCCGAGCTGGCAGCTTCTGAGATAATAGCAATATTCTGTACCAAATATAAGGGGGAAAAATGATCACCTTTTCACAAAGACAAGTAGGCAAGTGCCCTAAATAAAGTTCTTAAGAGTACTAGTGGCCCACCAATACCTATTCTCCCCTTTTTCCTAAATTATAACCCCCACCTCTCAAGTTAAGGCAGGTACATGGCTGCCCAGAATCATGACATTTCTCACTTTTCCCTGCAGCTAATTGTAGGCATATCCCAGTAAGGTGTAGGTAGTATGAACATTTAAGAAATGTCCTTAAAAGTCAAGGACATGCCCTTCTCTTCATTCGTCCTCTCTGCCAGATGAAAGACAGAGGTATAATGACTAGAAGTGAAATAGATAACCTGAAAATGGAGCTTCACACGTTAAAGGACTAAAACAGGAGTGGCATTATCTTCAAGGAGCCGTAACAGCCCTGGTCCACCTACTCAAACTTACACATGGAAGAAATTACCTTCTACCTTCTTTAAGTCAATACGATTTTGGATTTTCTGTCACTTAACAACTAAAACTAATTTCAGCTAATATAAGTGTAATGCACATGAGCATAAATTCATAAAACAAAGTATATAACACAACTGATTAATACCTTTACCTACAATCTTTAGAATGTGTAACATAACTAGGTGGCTTAGTCAGTTAAGTATCCAAACTCTTGATTTCGACTCAGGTCATGATCTCCAGGTCATGAGAGCAAGCCCAGTGTTGGGCTCCATGCTCAGCAGAGATTCTCTCCCCTTTTCCCCTCCCCCCAGTTCTCACACACGCACTATCATTCTCTAAAATCAATTAAAAAAAAAAAAAACATGTAACACAAGCTATTAAATATATTTATAAAAGACAACTTTGGGGACATCTGGGTAACTCAGTTGGTTAAGCGTCTATGGATCAGGTCATGATCTCAGGGTCCTGGGATTGAGCCCCAAACCTGACCCCATGCTCAGTGGGGAGTCTGTTTGTCCTTCTCCTTCTACCCCTCCCCCCTGCTCATGCTCTGTCTCCCTCTCAAATAAACAAAAATCTTTAAAAAAAGAATAAAGACAACTTTGATAGTGACAACTATCCTCTCCTTTTTTAGCTGCAGAAAGCCTCATTAAAATATAAAGAAAAAAGTGGTAAAATAGAGATTTTATTCTATCACTTAAATTAAGTAATTAAGGGGGCACCTGGGTGGCTCAGTGGGTTAGGGCTTCTGCCTTCTGCTCAGGTCATGGTCCCAGGGTCCTGGGATAGAGCCCCGCATACCATCAGGCTCTCTGCTCAGCAGGGAGCCTGCTTCCCACCCCCCTCCCCTCTGCCTGCCTCTCTGCTTACTTGTGATCTCTGTCATATAAATAAATAAAATCCTTAAAAAAATAAAAAAGTAAAATAAATTAAGGAATTTATGGAAATTCCAAGTAGGTGATGGGAAAGAACTAGCCTAAGAATCTCAAAATTGACTGATGTTTACTGATTCAGTAAACAAAGAACCTCTGGTGGCAACCAAGGTGCCTAGAGTGGCGAGGTATGCAAGACAATCTACATTCAGAATGATCATCCTAATAAGACATGTCACAGCAATAAGAAAATCAGCAAAACCAAAAGACACTAGTAATCTGAGTAAGCTTAAATATATTTCTAGAGTCAAAATTAGACTGACTTTGGAGAGTAGCATTAGATGTTATGCCACTAAAATGACAGGAAAATACAGTATTTTAATATTCTGACTAAAAATTTAAAAAGCTGGGACACCTGGGTGGCTCAGTGGTTAAGCGTCTGCCTTTGGCACAGGTCATGATCCCAGGGTCCTGGGTTCAAGTTCCACATCGGGCTCCTTGCTCAGCAGACAGCCTGCTTTTCCCTCTGCCTCATCCCCTGCTTGTGCTCTCTCTGACAAATGAAATCTTAAAAAAAAAAAAAAATTATGGGGTGCCTGGGTGGCTCAGTCAGTTAAGCGTCTGCCTTTGGCTCAGGTCATGACCCTGGTGTCCTGGGATCGAGCCCCACATTGGGGTCCTTGCTCAGCTCTCCTTCTCCCTCTGCCTGCTGCTCTCCTTGCTTGTGCTATCAAATGGGTAAATAAAATCTTTTAAAAAATTTTTTTAATTAAAAAGCCTCCAGGGGACGCCTGGGTGGCTCAGTTGGTTGAGTGGCTGCCTTCAGCTCAGGTCATGATCCCAGCAGCCTGGGATCGAGTCCCACATCGGGCTCCTTGCTCTGCAGGGAGCCTGCTTCTTCCTCTACCTCTGCCTGTGCTCGCTCGCTCTCTCTCCCTCTCTCTCTGACAAATAAATAAAAATAAAATCTTAAAAAAAAAAAAAAAAGCCACCAAATTTATTAAGAGCCACATCTAATTCTGTGCACAATACTTTACTGCATTCAATTTGTGAAAAAAAAAAAAAAAAAAAAAAAAAGAAAACGTATAAATATTCAGTGATTATGTGCAATTACTAAAAATTAAAGAACAACAATATTCAACATACTTAATTTCTTCTTTTTTAAAATTTTATTTATTCGGGACGACTGGGTGGCTCAGTTGGTTAAGCGGCTGCCTTCGGCTCAGGTCATGATCCCAGCATCCTGGGATCGAGTCCCACATCGGGCTCCTTGCTCAGCGGGGACCCTGCTTTTCCCTCTGCCTCTGTCTGCCTGTTCTCTCTCTCTCTGACAAATAAATAAATAAAAATCTTAAAAAAAAAAGGGGCGCCTGGGTGGCTCAGTGGGTTAAAGCCTCTGCCTTCGGCTCAGGTCATGATCCCAGGGTTCTGGGATCAAGCCCCGCATCAGGCTCTCTGCTCCACGGGAAGTCTGCTTCCCCCTACCGTCTGCCTCTCTGCCTACTTGTGATTTCTGTCTGTCAAATAAATAAATAAAATCTTAAAAAATACAAGAAAGAAAGAAAAGCATTCCAGAAAAACATACCTTGTCTCCATCCATAAATCTTTGTTTTTCTGTGATATTTAGTATTTCCACAGGGACATCAAGTTCAGATCTTGACTCGTAAGATATGCTTCCGTCATCATTGCTTACAACCCGCCCTTTGCGACCAGTCATCTGCAAAGCCAAACAGTGTCACTTACAGTTAAGGTACCTGATGAAGATGCAGGGAGCGGAGGACCCCTGCGTTAGAGAAACTTGGTGGGAGAGAGAAGGGGATGATGAAGCCGACACAGTGCCGCCTGTGCTGCACCGAGCAGTGTCGGGGAGAGAATGTTGCAACAGTTTCTGGTTTTGAAAAGTTGAAATTCCAGCAAAGAAAGCAGATACGTGGCAACAATCACAAAGGCTGCATGACAGGTCAGTAACAGATCAGTGTGCTGAATAAACACACAGATACTAAGGATAAGAATTCCTGACTCTGGGATGACAAACAGATCAAAGGTTCTAAAATCTAAAATTAGACAATTTATGTGATGATATCCAAAATATCACTCATTCTACAGGGTTTGGAGTTGACCAAAAAATGGGACCAAGACACAGCCCTGATCAAGTCATATTTACCTCAGCAACATTCTCAGGGCCACCAAGTTCATCAATAAGTTCATCCAGGGTATTAGGAGGGAGGTCTTCCGCTAATTTCTCTAGTTTATCAAGTAGGTCTTTCTTCATCTGCTGGGCCCTTTCCACAGCGTCCTGACTTGTTATAAGGCTACTGTTACTGTTGGTGTTACTGTTAGCTAAATAAAGTACAATTGTTAAAAATCATTACAAAGTTTAAGTACGTTTTGTTTAAAAGTACATTTCAACAGACAAAGCAAGCTTCCCCACAGATACCTGGTGCGTTGTTAGGAGCAGGCAAAATTACTGGTGTAGATGAAAAACTAGGTCGTTTTGATCCAAGACCTGATGCTAATAAGGCACTTTGAATAGAATCTGGATCTATGCTTTTCTTTTTTTTTTTATCTTTGTTTTTCTTGTGATCTTTTCTGATTAACCAGGGATCTGAAAGTTAAGGAAAGATATGTGTCAAATCATCTGTAAAAGCAGCAGAATCTTCAAAGGAAACAACCCTTGAATTTTTTGTATTAGCTGGTAACTTATAAATCATCACTAACTTCAGCGGTCCAGTATATCCAATACACTGTCAGATAAAATTCCATAGTATGAGGTTAAAAATCACTGTACAAGTGATTGGGTGGCTGGGCGGCTGAGTCAACCGACTCAGAGTCCAACTCTTGGTTTCGGCTCAGGTTGCGATATCAGGGTGGTGAGATCAAGCCCCACATCGGGCTCCACACCAGGTGCAGAGTCTGCTTGTCCCTCTCCCTCTGCTCCTCCAACTCTCTCTCTCTCTCATCTCTGGATAAATAAAAATCTACTACTACTACTACCACTACCATTAATAATAATAGGGACGCCTGGTTGGCTCAGTTGTTGAAGCGACTGCCTTCACAGCTCAGGTCATGATCCCGGGATCCTGGGATCGAGCCCCACATCGGCTCTCTGCTCAGGGGGAAGCCTGTTTCTTTCTCTCCCGCTCCCCCTGCTTGTGTTCCCTGTCTCGCTATCTCTCTCTGTCAAATAAATAGTCTTCAAAAAAATAAATAAAATCACTGCATAAAAATTTAGGCCACTATCTCACACAAATGAGCTAAATAAACTATCAAAAGACAGACAAGCTTGGGGAGTTCTCCACTAAGCAAAGATTAGATTCTGTGCAATGTTTTATACTGCACCTGAGGAAAAAAAACAGGTTTTATTTATTTATTTTTTTAAAAAATCTTATTTATGGGGCGCCTGGGTGGCTGTCATTGTCTGCCTTCGGCTCAGGTCATGATCCCAGGATCCTGGGATCAAGTCCCGCATCAGGCTCCCTGCTCAGAAGGAAGCCTGCTTCTCCCTCTCTCACTCTCCCTTGCTCATGTTCCCTCTCTCGCTCTGTCAAATATATACACAAATAAATCTTTAAAAATAAATAAAGACTTTATTTACTTGAGAGAGAGAGTATGCATAAGCGGGGGAGCAGCAAGCGGAGGGAGAGAGAGAAGCAGGCCCATCATAGAGCAGGGAGCCTGATGCAGGGCTGAGCCAAAGGCAGATGCTTAACCGACTGAACCACCCAAGGTGCCCTGAAAAAACAGGTTTTAATACATATCCTGTTTCAAAAACACAGAAATAAGGTCTCATTACCATTCAGGAAGTACTGATGTACTTACCATCTTCATCATCCTCACTAGACTCATCTCTGAATGGGTTGAAATCATCGTCGTCTCCGGAGCTCATGTTTTTCGAGCTCTCATAGTCACTTTCTTCATGATCAGACGCGTCCGATTCACTTCCACTATCATCAGAACTACTACCAGTAAGGCCACCTACTTTCCGCGCTTTCTTGGCTTCTCGAGTTATTTCTTCACCTACCCTCAAACCCAAAATAAGACAGTCAATCCAAACACACTCTTCTAAAGATCTAGGAAACTACTTTTAGTTCACGAGCTTTTAAAGTGAGAAACATACAGGAAAAACTTTAAGTATATAAATTTCATAAGTAAATGTTAACCTTTTAGATTTCCTTAAGAAATCATGTTATGTTCAATTATTAAGAAAAATTAGACACGTAAATATAAATTCAAGACTACTTTTAAGTGTACATGTTTCACAATAAATTTAGAACAGAAATAACACAGAATCTCCAGCATTTTCACAGTTTAATTGTGAATCAGGTTGAGAGCAGAGGCCTAATAATTAAACAACTCTACAAAACTAAATAAAAAATCTAAAAAAAAATCATTTGTAAAAAGTCAGATGAGGTGCTGATTTTTTTTTTTAAGATTTTATTTATTTATTTGACAGAGAGAGATCACAAGTAGGCAGAGAGGCAGGCAGAGAGAGAGGGGGAAGCAGGCTCCCTCCTGAGCAGAGAGCCCGATACGGGACTCGATCCCAGGACGCTGGGATCATGACCCGAGCTGAAGGCAGCCACTTAACCAACTAAGCCACCCAGGCATCCCAAGGTGCTGATTTTAATTATTTTACTGAGTACTCAGGAAAGATATGGGAGATGCCTGGGTGGCTCAGTCGGTTAATTAAGTGTCCAACTCTTGGGTTTTGGCTTAGGTCATGATCTCAGGGTGGTGATATCCAGCCCTAAGTTGGGCTCTGTGTATGGAGCCAGCTTAAGATTCTATCTCCCTTCACCTCCCTACTCTCCCTGCCCCTCCCCACCACTCATGCTCATATGTTCTCTTCCCCATCTAAAAAAAAGAAAAAAAAGAAAAACACATAGACATCTGGAACAAAACCATTAAAAGTTTACATATTAATGAGATAGATGGTAAAAAGAACATAATTCAGGAAAGATAAACATGACCACGTGACCATTTTAAGATGTCAGTGATTCTAAAAACACAGCATTACTTTTTTTTGCCACTACAATTAAAAAATACTGTCAGGGGCGCCTGGGTGGCTCAGTGGGTTAAAGCCTCTGCTTTCAGCTCAGGTCATGATCCCAGGGTCCTGGGATCGAGGCCCGCATCAGGCTCTCTGCTCAGCAGGGAGCCTGCTTCCTCCTCTCTCTCCCTGCATTGCCTCTCTTGCCTACTTGTGATCTCTATCTGTCAAATAAATAAATAAAATCTTTAAAAAAAAATAAAATAAAAAATACTGTCAATTATAACCATCAATCCACTTTCAAGGATGTTAAAAATGTAAAAAACTGTCCTTCTTAGAACAGATGAACTAAGGTTACACTGTCAGCCAGTTGTTCCCATAGAGATGATCACCATCTTAAAGAAAGCCTGAGAAGTTAACTTCTAAAGTTTAAGCTGAACAGTTTACTAGGAATCTAAACAGAAATCGAAGTTGGCGTATGATAAAACATCCAATAAGCACTGAGTGTATTTCTAACAATAACAACAAATGCCTCTTTAAAAAAACTATAAAAACACGGTATGTATATATGCGTATGCAGCTCTGACAACAGCAATGCCCAGATTTTGTTTTCCATAGATTGCCCATTAGCTGTGTAAACCTGGGGAGATTCCTTAACCTTTTAATCTTACCGTGCCTTTTTGTCCTCTTTCTAGGAAAAAAAAAAAAAAGATCTATTTTCATATGGATCCCTTATAGGTTAAATGAAATAACAGAAGGGCAGTGCTTAAGACAGTGCCTAGCACCAAACTGTCACTTGTGCATTTAAAACCACATAAGCGACAGCGAAAATATGCAACCACGTGCCAATTTAAAAGGAAGGCAGCCCAATCCCAAAATATTGCTCCTCAAAATGCTCACATTTATACTATTTTCAACATCATTTAAAGAAAAGAACCCACCTTTCCGCTTCTTTACTTTATTTTCTTTACAAGGACTATCTCTTGGAGAACTATTGTTACTTGGAGCTGTCAAATCAATTCCTAGCAAACTATAAAGTTTCTTCCGGTCTGGAGCTGGGAAGTGTTTTTCAATAAGTGACTGCAACACTCCTCTGTTTACATGAGAGAAAAAGTGACAATTAGAGGTTCAGTCTGCAAAATAATTTATTATCTGTAAGTCTTTTTTTTTCTTTAACATTTTATTTATTTATTTGACAGACAGAGATCACAAGTAGGCAAGAGAGGCAGGCAGAGAGAGAGAGGAGGAAGCAGGCTCTCCACTGAGCAGAGAGCCCAATGTGGGGCTCGATCCCAGGACCCTGGGATCATGACCTGAGCCGAAAGCAGAGGCTCCAACCCACTGAGCCACCCACGTGCCCCTATTATCTGTAAGTCTTAAGGGGTGCTTTGGTAGCACAGTTGAGCATCCAACTCTTGGTTTTGGCTCAGGTCATAATCTCATGGGTTGTAGGATCGAGCCAGGCTCCATGGTCAGCAGGGAGTCAGCCTAAGGTTCTCTCCGTTCCTCTCCCCATGAGTGCTCGCACTCTCTCTCTCAAATAAATAAATAAAATTTAAAAATATATATATGCTTCAAAACATGTTTCTTAAAAATAAATATACTTTAATACTACAAAATATTAATAATCCAGCTGAGATAATTTAATATTCTAGGCCGAGGCTGTTGAATTGAAATACAGTTCAAGCCCATCCAATTATGCCAGTTTTACATTTTCCAGTAGTTACATTAAAAAGTGAAGGAAAGGGGCGCCTGGGTGGCTTGTCATTCGGTGTCTGCCTTTGGCTCAGGTCATGATCCCAGGGTACTGGGATCGAGACCTGCATAGGGCTCCCTGCTTGGCCAGAAGCCTACTTCTCCCTCTCTCACTCCCCCTGCTTATGTTCCTTTTCTCATTTTGTCTCTCTCTAAATTCTTAAAAAAAAAAAAAAGGTGAAACAAAACTGTCGGAAAAAAAGATTTTTTTTAAAAGATTTTATTTATTTGACAGAGAGCGCCTGATGCACAGTTTGATCTCAGGACCCTGAGATCATGACCTGAGCTGGAGGAAGACACTTAACCGAGTAAGCTACCCAGGCACCCCGAAACACTTTTTTAGTAATAGATTTCAGGACATAGACTATTAAATCAACATGCAATCAGTGAGATGTAAAACATTACATTTTTTTAAGTCTTATCATTTTATATTCACAGCGTATCTCGATTTTGGACTAGCCATTGATAGGCACATGTGACTAGTTCCTATCACTTTAAACAACGCAGTAACAGGCACACAAGTACAGACAAAGATTAGTAGGTTTTGCTTTTGGAAGCAGTTTTGAATCATATCCATCTTAAAAGGAGCCACTCGAATATATCTCCTAATACAAGAAATAGTATAGTAGGACAAAGGTTATTTTGCTAATTTTACAATTAGAGTTAAAATTGGCAGGGTAGGCAAAGAAATTGAAAAACAATGCCTAAATCATCTTTTTAAAATTCTCATGACTGTCTGCAATTTTACTACTACAGAAACTATAGAGAACCATTGTTCATACTGCTCTTCTGAATAATGGTAATTTCAAACATGCAAAGCTGAAACTAAAACTCAAACTAATCCAGGCTGTCACAGATTTCCAAGATCTACAAGACAAAAATCACACCCTTCCATTAGTCTAAATACTGGGCACAATATCATCAAAATGCTTAACAATCGAGTACTTCTGTGTTACGGTTTTCCAATAGATATATTGTGATAAACAAGTGTAGAATGGAAACTAAGATCAGAAAAACTTTAATGATGATACAGATTAATCAAAACTTCTACCTCCAGGAAATGCCAACATTCAAACTAATCTAAATAAAAACTCAAAACTAAAAACATTACTTGGCAGTTGAAACGAAATCATTTAATTCTCCTCCACCCTCTTCCAAGGCTTCTAATGTTCTAGCTTCGCCTGTTGACTGCAGACCAATTACAACACACTGGAGAGAAAAATAAAATTAAAATAAAACTATGCATGTGGTTTCTTAGGATATATTTTAGATATTTAGGTAAAAAAAATAAAGATTTCAAACAAGAATGACCCATTATTACATGTGTGTGCTCATTTATTTATTCTACATATATCTGAGGCATGTTATGTGTAAAAAGCTTAGCTAGGAAACAGGATTACATCCTGGACATTCAGTTCTTTGTGATTTAAATAGACATATATATATTGCTAAAAAGAAAAAAGCTGTATGGTCATCTATACCCACACGTCAGCTGTAGTTGTATCTGTGGATGGCTAAGTTAGTGTGATTTACTTTTTTACATACTTTTTGAACTATCTAAATTTTTTATAAATATGCACTGCTTTTATTATTTTTAAAAACCATAAATTTTAAAATCTTACTATGTTAATACCTTAACTCTCAGAACAGGTTTTACAAGCAGAAAACCTGAACACCCAGAAGACTAGGAAACATAACCAAAGACCAAATCTCTCAGTGTGTTCTTCAACTTACTTTTCCATTCTTGATTTCTTCTCGAGCTAGTTGCACAACCCTTTTAACTTTGGATGCTATGCACAAGTATTTGAAAAATCTCTGGTGCGCAGACCAGAACTGACCCCACATGGATTTCTTCATGCGTTGCTCAGCATCAATCAGATCTGCAGCTTGCTGAAATCTCTCTCTGGCAATGACCCACTGAAGAGGGAAAATCCACATTTTAGACATTTCATCTATGCATGTGATTTTTTAAAAATGACTGATTCAAGCAAAATACTGGTAAGTACAAGACTAACACTAATTTAATGAACCATCTTTAGTAACTTGGCCATCTCTAAACAAATGTTTTTCAGGATGCTCACACAGAGTTGCCTCTAAATTCTTATCAGCTACTAGAGTCATTTCATGGAATAGTTACATTGTAATTTTTAAAATTATGCAACTTAGGGGCGCCTGGGTGGCTCAGTCAGTTAAGCATCCGCCTTTAGCTCAATCCAGGGTCCTGGAATCGAGCGCCGCATTGGGCTCCCTGCTTGGCAGGAAGCCTGCTTCTCCCTCTTCCATTCCCCCTGCTTGTGTTCCCTCTCTTGTTGTGTCTCTTTCTGTCAAATAAATAAAATCTTAAATAAATAAATAAATAAACAGAATTATGCAACTTAAACATTTTTTTGGAAAGAAGTTTAAGGCTTAAGTGATTTTTACACCCAACATGGGGCTCGAACTCACAACCCCAAGGATCACGAGTTGCAGGCCCTCCTGACTCAGCCAGCCACATGACCCATTACAAATGGCTTTTTAAAAATAAATTACTTTAACAAAAGAGAAAGCTTAGAAAATTAGGAAAATAGGCATCTCGCACCTTATCTGTTGTTTTATAGCAAAATATACACTTGTGAGCTGAGAGACATTAAAAATACTAGGAATTAAGAAAAAACTCACCAGCTTGACTGCTTTGTTATACATTTTCACATAGCTCTGAGAAAGAAGAACTTCCTCAATTTTGAAGGTCACTCCAGTAAAGCTCAGCTGTCGAGCAATGTACATTCCTCTAAGCTTCATATCCATAGCAACTATTTCCATGGCACCAACACCTCTGAATAAAATTAAAGCACACAGTAACTATCATTAAATATAGTAGGGCTTTAATGTAAGTAGAAAAGGTTTTAGCAGTAACACCTCTTTTAGACTACAACTGAGAAAAGACAATGTATACAGACAATGTATACTGTAAATTGCTTTACCTCCGTTCTACTGCTTGGATAAAATCACTGAATTCTCTAAATGGAGTTCCCTCACCCCATATTCCAAGACGGTTCATATAGGCCATGTTTCGTGGTTCAGAAGCACCTGAAAAATTCAAAAACAAAACATTTTATAGCTGAAAAAATAACCTACACATATCTTTCAAATAAAATAACAACTCACCAGTGGCACTAGCATAAACAACTCTGGCCTTTGGCAATTTGTTCTGAAGCTCTAGAACTGCTAAGCCTGTCTTGGTTGGCTTTGAAGAACCAACAGGACACAAGTTTTTTGCTTTATGACATTCATCAAACACTATCTGTACAGAAAGAATTAAGGAACATATCACCGTAGCAAGTATCGCTAATCTTTTTTTTTATTTATTTGAGAGAGAGGCAGTGAGAGAGAGCATGAGCGAGGAGAAGGTCAGAGGGAGAAGCAGACTCCCCGTGGAGCCAGGAGCCCGACATGGGACTTGATCCCGGGACTCCAGGATCATGACCTGAGCCGAAGGCAGTCATCCAACCAACTGAGCCACCCAGGCATCCCAAGTATCGCTAATCTTTAAGGATTTTAAATGTTTATTTGAAAGCCTTTGGAAACATCCCAAATTTCTGGGGTGGTAGAATTTGGTGGGGTAAAATTCAAGACAATCAGGAAAGGGAGAGATGCTGTGGATAATAAGCCCCTGAGCATTAACTTTTTAAAACACCAACATTTTTTTTCCATCATCCGGTGTTTTGTCAAACCTTAACATTTTACTGTTATTTGCCTCAGACTGTTTTCTCTTCAAGATAAGAAACATAAATGAAGCCCTCTATGTGCCTCTCCTTGACATCACCCCTCCCTCTCAAGTCTGAGAGGCAACCAAATTATTTTGCTTATTTATACTGACCAGATATTTCTTAATTAGAATGGAAGAAAAGACTCCACTGTGGCAAGATATGTCCAACACAGAGATAATTTTGGCAAATTCTCTAAGTAGAAGTACAATCGGTGACTAATTTAATCACCATTTGAAAAACATTCTTCATGCAGAGCAGTGAAAGGTGTGCTATGGGCAAATAGGTTTGGAAATCACTAAGTTCACAGTTTCTTCCCCTTAGTCTTCTCAGGTGCTTTACTATATGAATATGCAGTGTGACTCCCCAAAAGCAGAATACAGTATTCATTACTTCCCACATTTGTTAACATTTTCTTAAACCAGGAGCTTCAATATTGGCCTCTTACACGACAGCTACAAAACAGAATCTCCCTTGGACGCTGGGAAGTCATTAAAGCTCTCATCCAGGCAATTTCAGTTAATCTCAGGATGTATTTGTTTTGTTGTTGTTTTTTAAGATTTTATTTATTTGAGAGAGAGAGATCAAGCATGAGAGGGGAAAAGGTCAGAGGGAGAAGCAGACATCCACGGAGCTGAAAGCCTGATGTACGACTTGATCCCGGAACTCCAGGATCATGATCTGAGCTAAAGGCAGTGGCTTAACCAACTGGGCCACCCAGGCATCTCTCAGGATGTAGTTTTAAATATTTATTTATTTATTTTTAGAAGATTTTATTTATTTACTCGACAGAGAGAGATCACAAGTAGGCAGAGAGGCAGGCAGAGGGAGAGGGGGAAGCAGGCTCCCCGCCATGCAGAGAGCCCGATGCAGGGCTTGATCCCAGGACCCGAGATCATGACCTGGGCCGAAGGCAGTGGCTTAACCCACTGAGCCACCCAGGCACCCCAAAGTTTATTTTTACATTCACTTTTGGTCATTAAAAAATACAAAAACATTTGTTGTAAAGGATACCACTCCATCGAAGTCATCACCGCACCAATGCAGTAGTTGTTTTAATCTAGTTTTATATTTACCGCCAGATTGACTTTCACCAATAAGGGAAGAATAGGTAGCAAAAATAACACCCTTTTTCACGCTCCCATTATGTTTGGAGGAAATTTTTCCATATTTAAACTAAAAAAGAAAAAAAGAAGAATTTCACATATACACTTTTTTCTCTGAAGATTCTATCCCACCCAAACTTCTATAGGAGGAAATTGGTGGGTCCATCATGCGTTTTAGGGAAGTCAAAAGAGCCCCTAAGACCACACACACGAAACTTCTACATGTGTATACACACACACATACGTGCATGCACCCACACATATAGACACACACAACTTCATGTTACAATGTCTAGTTTTCATCAATGTCTCAAAAAACTTTTTTTAAAAAAGATTTTGTTTTATTTGAGAAAGAGAACGAGTGAACATGCATGGGGAGGGTAAGGGCAGAGGGAGAGGGAGAAGCAGACTCCCCATTGAGCAGGGAGCTTGATGAGGGGCTCAGTCCCAGAATCCTGGGATCATAACCTGAGCCAAAGGCAGATGCTCAACTGACTGAGGCACCCACGTGTACCTCAATAAACTTCTATCAACAAGAAAAGATTACAAACCAAACCCTCACTCCAAGAAAAAAAAGTCATAATATTCACTCTATAAAATATTTATTGTGCACTTACTGTATGGCAAGTCATTATAATTAAATTCTAAGGCATATATAAAGAACTATGATTAATAATTAATATACCCTTGTTCAATTGTGCGGACTAAAAAAAAATAAAATAAAAAATATTTCTAGATGCCAGCTACATGTTTTTAGTTTTGAGTTGTGAGGAATCATTCAAGACACAGTACTTTACCTACAAATCCACACAGATACCCACCCAAAAAAGCCAATGATGAGCAGGGCAACACTGAACCAACTTAGGGCTCACATGGAAAGTAAAATTTACATTTACTTATTTTCAAAAGGCTAACAGGGAGGTACCTACCTCCAGGAAGTCTGCCTAATGTACTACTCCAGCTCTTGGTACACAGGAGGTCAGTAATGATTTGCTGAATGAACATTAAGATTACTATCATATTATAGTATGCTTTAGATAGTTGGGACACATTTTCTTCCACCTGACAGAATTGTTTTAACATCAACACAGGTACAGATGCAAAAATCCAGTGGATTTTTCCAAATCAATTTCCAAGCCTCAAAAACTCTCTATGTGCTGTGAGTACCTGTCCACACAGCTTTACTATACTACACCCTTTTACTCACAGGTACAAGTTTCAGCCATGTAAGGTTACGTCGGAAACAAAGACAAAAAGAGCACCAAAGACTGAGAACTTCATGACGACAGAGACAAGGCCCATTTTGTTTGCCACTACACAATCATACCTAGCACAGTACATGATGCACAAGAACCCAGAAACCAAGAACAGCTAGCGCTCACTAATGTCTTCTGTAAAATAATTCACTTAATCCTCACAACTCTACAAAGTAGAAACTGTTATTCCCATCTCATAGACGAGTCAATATTTATTGAATGACTAACCAAATAGAACACTTTCATACCTTGTTTAATGAATGAACCAAAATGTTTTTTGCTCCAATATCCCTCAAATCTCTTTCAGCATCATACTTTAAATCATTTGAAACACTGAACCTGCCACATAAAAAAGAAAAAAAAAGTAATTAAAAGCAAATTCCATCAATCTAGCAATATTCAGGATAAATAAAAACAGGGCTTGACATTTAAAAAAAAAAAATACACCTTCTCATTAAAACCCATCTTACATGCTGGAGTAACCGTTCACAAAAGAAGCTTCCACAGACAGTCTTTGGCACTTACCATAATGCTCTTTTTCTACTCAACAAGTAATTTTCATAGATAATTCCCGCTATCGTCCTTCCTTTCCCCACACCAGCACCATCACCTATCAAGAAGCCAGCACGATCTCCATTAGGTAGGAATGTTTCATGTTGCTGAAAAAGAGAAAACTGATAACTAAGCTACTCCTTTAGAGAATGGGATGATCCGTCTTTCAAACACTGTTGTAGGAATATATTAATGTGATCTATGTGTATACAACAGCACAAAGTTTGGCTCTTAATATTTACTATGTATTCTTTTTGGCTACAATCACATGTACCAGGTAACTGAAGTTACTGGAGTTAACAAATTGGTTAGCATTCTTCTTTTTTTTTTTTGAGGATTTTATTTATTTATTTGACAGACAGAGATCACAAGCAGCCAGAGAGGCAGGCAGAGAGAGAGAGGGGGAAGTAGCTCCCTGCTGAACAGAAAGCCCAATGTGGGGCTCCATCCCAGGACCCTGGGATCATGACCTGAGCCGACGGCAGAGGCTTTAACCCACTGAGCCACCCAGGCGCCCCAGTTAGCATTCTTCTGTGTCTCTTTCAATGCCTGCATAGTCAAATACAAGCAATCACACATAAATATGGAGGATGGTTAGCTGTTTGGCTGTTGCTTATTTTACAGAAATGGAGTACAGAAGAAATCCTCTCAAGAAAACTGGCATAACTAATTTATGGTTTTGAAAGCCAGTACAATACCCATACAGTAATACCACAGTTCATTCAAATAGCCACCAGGGCATGGGATTTTTAGATCCTTTCTAGCATTCAGGAACCAGGGTTAAAAGAGCTGCAACAGGGCGCCTGGGTGGCTCAGTGGGTTAAAGCCTCTGCTTTCGGCTCAGGTCATGATCCCAGGACCCTGGGATGGAGCCCCGCATCGGGCTCTCTGCTCAGCAAGGAGCCTGCTTTCTCCTCTCACTCTGCCTGCTTCTCTGTGATCTCCGTCTATCAAATAAATAAATAGAATCTTAAAAAAAAAAAAAAAAAAAGCCGCAACAAACAGTCATCCATCTCCTTAATGTATATATTCTTAATCTAAAAGTTGTATTGGATAGACTCCCAATAATGGAATTGTTAGGTCAAAGGACATATATAATTTTTTTTCAAGCAAGCTCTACATTCAGTGCAAGGCTAGAACTCACGACCCCAAGATCAAGAGCCATGCTCTATCAACTGAGCCAGCCAGGCACAATAGGATATATGCAATTTTATTTTTATTTATTTTAAAAGAGAAAGGAAGCACATGCACAAGAGCTGGGTTTGGGGAGAGGACAAAGAGAATCTTAAGCAGGTTCTACACCTAGGACAGAGCCTGAGATCATGACCTGAGCTGAAATCAAGAGTCTGACACTTAACCAACTGAGCTACCCAGGCACCCCACATTTTAAATACACATTCCCAGTGAATTCCAAAAAGGTTGTAATATTTTCCATTTCCAATAGAAATGAACCCCCTGCATCCATGCTACCCCTTTAATTTCTTAACACACGAGGGGCACCTAGGTGGTTCAGTTGGTTGGGCGTCCGACTCTCGATTTCAGCTCAGGTCATCATCTTGGGTTCATGGGATCAGGCTCTGCACTGGGGTCCATACTCAGCACAGAGTCTGATTATCCCTCTCCTTCTGCTCCTCCCCCTGCTCACACATGCTCTCTCTCTAAAATAAGAAAATAAATAATTTTCTAACAATGAAACTTTTTTGTAAAAATCATAAGCACAAGCTTTTCATTCAAGGAAAATTGCCTTTATGTTAAAGCAACTACACTATATGGACAAGGATTAAAAGATAAATATATTGTATCTAATTATGAAATACTGCTTACCTGGGCTGCATAAGTAATTGCCTCCAGCTGTAACGCTGACAACCAGCCATTATCAATGGTCTCTTCAGAAATGGATGTTTTGTACCAAACATCGGGAGGAGTAACACTGGATAAAGAACTCGTTTCCACTACAGCATCTGGATGACGTAGGCCAATTTTTACTAAATGAAAATTTAAAAATAACTCATTTTAATTTTGCTAGGTGATAATGCTCCCAGTTCTATTACATGATATTGTCGTATTTCTGCTGTCAGAAAAAAAAGTAACTAAGTAACTATACACTCCAGGATTCTAAAAAGGCACTGATAGGTGGTAAATTAATACTTAAATTTGATAAAAGGACCAATTTATCAAATATTTATGGTTTAAATAGAGACCTGCTGATTAAAAAAGATATAGAAAGGGGCGCCTGGGTGGCTCAGTGTGTTAAGCCTCGGCCTTCAGCTCAGATCATGATCTCAGGGTACTGGGATTGAGCCCGGCATTGGGCTCTCTGCTCAGCAGGTAGCCTGCTTCCCCATCTCCCTCTGCCTGCCTCTCTGCCTACTGTGATCTCTCTCTGTGTCAAATAAATAAATAAAATCTTAAAAAAAAAAAAAAAAAGATGTAGAAAAATATCAACTTAGTTTGTATCACCAGGTTCTCCAGTAGTAACAAAATATAATCCTAGATTTGGAAATCTATTTGAGGGACGCCTGGGTAGCTCAGTTGGTTAAACGTCTGCCTTCAGCTCAGGTCATGATCCCAGGGTCCTGGGATGGAGTCTCACATCGGGCTCCTTGCTCAGCAGGGAGCCTCTGATGGCCTTCACCCTGCTTGTGTGCACACTAACAAATCTTTAGGGGCACCTGGGTGGCTCAGTGGGTTGGGACCTCTGCCTTCAGCTCAGGTCATGATCCCGGGGTTCTGGGATCGGGCCCCACGTCAGGCTCTTGGTTCAGCAGGGAGCCTGCTTCCCTTCCTCTCTCTGCCTGACTCTCTGCCTACTTGTGATCTCTGTCTGTCAAATAAATAAATAAAATATTGAAAAAAAATACAAATACATCTTTTAAAAAAATCTATTTGAACAAATCATTTACTTGAATTAGTAAAACAAAAAGTCTGGATTTTTTTTTCCTTAAAAATTTATTTATTTATTTGACAGACAGAGATCACAAGCAGGCAGAGAGGCACGCGGGGGGGGGGGGGGGGGGGGGGGAAGCAGGCTCCCCGCTGAGCAGAGAGCCCGATGCGGGGCTCGATCCCAGGACCCTGGAATCATGACCTGAGCCGAAGGCAGAGGCTTAACCCACTGAGCCACCCAGGCGCCCCAGGAATTTATTTTTTTTAAATATTTTATTTATTTATTTGACTGAGGTCACAAGTAGGCAGAGAGGCAGGCAGAGAGAGAGAGAAGCAGGCTCCCCGCTGAGCAGAGAGCCCGACCAGGACCCTTAGATCATGACCTGAGCCGAAGGCAGAGGCTTTAACCCACTGAGCCACCCAGGGGCCCCTGGAATTTAATTTTATTCTGAAAGGTATTTTATTTTATTTTTTAAAAAAGATTTTATTTATTAATTTGACAGACAGAGATTACAAGCAGGCAAGAGAGGCAGGCAGGGACAGAGAGGAGAGAAAGCAGGCTCTCCGCGGAGCAGAGAGCCCGATGTGGGGCTCGATCCCAGGACCCTGGGATTATGACCTGAGCCGAAAGCAGAGGCTTTAACCCACTGAGCCACCCAGGCGCGCCCTGAAAGGTATTTTAATGGAAATCTTGGATATAAAATTAAACAGCAACTAATTCCTCAAAATGCATTATGTCAATAATTTTAAATAAAGGTCAGCAAACTTTTTCTATAAATAAGTCAATTAGTATTTACAGCTTTGCTGAGCAGCTGGTCTATTACTGAACAATGCCATTGTAGAGTGTAAAAGCAGCCATAGCCAATAAATAAATAAACTCATGGCCATAGTTATTTTCCAATAAAACTTTATATAAACAGGCAATGGTCCAAATGTAGTTTGCTGACCTCGGTTTAAAGGGCCACGGGTAAAATTTCAATTCTTTCATGAAAACTATTATGGGGAGTGAGGGAAACCACCCATTTGAGATACCACAACCTAAGATTCTTTTTTTTTTTTTTTAATTTATGTATGGGGGTGCCTGGGTGGCTCAGTGGGTTAAAGCCTCTGCCTTCAGCTCGGGTCATGATCCCAGAGTCCTGGGATGGTGCCCCACATCGGGCTCTCTGCTCGGCGGGGAGCCTGTTTCCCCCTCCTCTCTCTCTGCCAGCCTTCTGCCTACTTGTGATCTCTGTCAAATAAATAAATAAAATCTTAAAAAAATAATAAAATAAAATTTATGTATGTATATGTTATTTTTAAGTAGGTTCCACATCCAAAGTGGGGCTTGAACTCATGACTCTGAGATCAAGGTCTCATACTCTACCAACTGAGCCAGCCAGGCACCACCTGAAGTTAATTTTAAATGACCAGAAATTATGGGATCCTGAAGTCAATACATAGTTGGTAAACAGAAATTTTGAGTTTCAGTGGTAGTATTAGTAGCTTTTTATAGAAACTTGGAGTACATAAAGGATTCTAGCCATTTATTTTTTTATCTTATCTCCCCCATAAGATGAAAAAGTGAACATTTTTACATCAAAACTAAAAACTACTAAATTTTTTTTTGTTTGTTTTTTTAGATTTTCTTCATTGATTTGACAGAGATACAGTAAGAGAGGTAACAGTAGGGGGAGTAGGAGAGGAAGAAGCAGGCTTCCCGATGAGGGTCACGACCTGAGCCACCCAGGTGCCCCAAACTATTAATTTCCAATTTGATGTAGTTGCCACTAAAAAAATAAATCACGGTTGTTACAGAACTGTTTATGTACACCAATGAAATAAACAGCACATTTTTAAGAGTCCCATGTTTCTGTGCTTTGTTTATATAAAAAATATATATATATTTTATCTGTATCTGTATATATCTATATCTGTATATAAATATATATTTTATAAAAAATATATATTTTATATAAAATATATAAAGCTAAGATACAGATTTCTATCTCTGCAATTTACTATGATTTTATAATCACTCCTATGAGCAAAGTTAACTTGAAACACAATAAAACCCAAGCTTTTTTACTCTTAAAGGCCTCCAGCCCAAAATAGCTCTACGTTTGCATAGGGAAAATAACCCACAGCAAAATTTTCATGTAGGTATTTTAAAATATATTATAATTTAAAACCTATTACAAAGCTCTTGTCAAATTCTGAGGTACTCAATATTGACAGATCCTAATAGATAATAACATGTGTGGGAAAGTTACTTAAGTTCAAGAAGAACCTGGAAGTCTTTCATTATTTTGACAGATCCCAACAACATACGTTTTATCGGCATATACTCTGCATAGGTTTCTGCGTGACCCATTTCTTCTTCATCTTCTTCCTCCGGTTCATCTTCCTCTTTCACAACAGGGACCTTCTGTAAAACAGTAGGAGCATAATCAGAGACTGGAAGCCTAACAACACAAAAAAAAAAACTCTTCTGTAGGTATACTAAACAGTCTTCACTCTTGGAAACATGACACACCACTTCTATATTCCCTAAAATCTGGGTCACACTTTACATCTTCTGTGCTTCTCCAATGAGTACAGGTAATCCATGACCCAACTCTCATCCCTAACAAACCACTGGGTCACTACAGGGCTCCACCATCCTTCCAGCCATCACTATCTCAAACTTTCCTCTTCAGTATTGCCTACCACGCTCCACAATGCCCAGAACTCTTTTTTAACCTTAGTCTTCAGTCTTCATTTCAGTTCTAGGAACAGAAAGACCAAAAGATTTGGGGAGCAAAGGTGGATGAGCGAGCCCCAGAAGCTCATCCTACAACCTTAGTGCCAGAAACTGCTGAAATTACACATCCCACCCTCATTTCAGTGCACCTTCAATCCAGCTGTCTTCTTTCCATCAGACACGGAAACCAAAACCCCAGAAAAGTCTGGATTTAAAGGTTCTTTTGAGGGACGCCTGGGTGGCTCAGTTGGTTGGACGACTGCCTTCAGCTCAGGTCATGATCCCGGAGACCCGGGATCGAGTCCCGCATCAGGCTCCCAGCTCCACGGGGAGTCTGCTTCTCCCTCTGACCTTCTCCTCGCTCATGCTCTCTCACTGCCTCTCTCTCAAATAAATAAATAAAATCTTAAAAAAATAAAAAAAATTAAAAAAAAAATAAAGGTTCTTTTGAAGGACAGAGAAATCTACTTGACATCTGTGCCTCCAAACAACAATCATCTGTAAGATAGTCAAGCACTTACTCTACAAACCCCATTTGCTTCCCCAGGGTCCTGGGATCGAGCCCCACATCGGGCTCTCTGCTCAGCAGGGAGCCTGCTTCCTCCTCTCTCTCTGCCTGCCTGTCTGTCTACTTGTGATGTCTGTTAAATAAATAAATAAATCTTTAAAAATTCAAAAATCAGCTTCCACGTAAGTTGCTGGCACACAACCATTAAGTAAACTGGGTCCTGCCAGCATTCATTTTCCTGGTCCCTGTTCAAAACCTCAGGCACAGATTGCTGTGCTGTCTTTCCAATTCCATATTCCATCCCTAAGTCCTATCAATTCTTTGGTATTGTTACATGCAGTCACCTCCTATTTTCCTTTTTTTCTTTCCCCTCACCTTTTTCCACCCTCTTTGCAATCCTCCAAGTTTAGTCTCTTAATTTCTCCCTTCTGGAGTACCTAACCAACCTTCCAACCTGCCTCTCTTCCCCACCTGACACCCTGAAACACTAATAGGATCCCTCACTTCCAGGTGCCCCCACTGGTGCTACACCAAGTCTTTTTTTTTTTTTTTTTTTTAAGATTTATGTATTCATTTGAGAGAATAAACAAGAGAGAGACAGAGCATGCACATGCAGGTAAGCGGGAGTGGGGGAGCAGAGGGAAAGAATCTCAAGCCGACTCCCCACTGAGCACAGGGCCCGATCTCACAACCCTGAGACCATGACCTGGGCAGAGACTGAGTCAGACACCGAAGCAACTGAGCCACCCAGGCACCCAAAGTCTTTCAAACTCAACTCAGGACCCTCCACAGTGCCCAAACCAACCACTCCAACTTTCTCCTGGCTTACTGCCATCTAAGCATATAGCCACCACCTCCCCTGTGCCTATCAATGCTTTAGCTCCCTTCCTAAAATGCCCTCTTACAGTCTCTCCAAACCCAACACCTAATCTCCATCATACCTGCTCCACAAAATGAAGTGTTCCCAGGCCATTTGAGTCCAGGGAGGTTTCCTCTTCCTCCAATTTCCTAATCCTAATTGTGAGTGTCTCAATGTACTTTTTTTTTAAAAAATATTTTATTTATTTATTTGATAGAGAGAGAGATCACAAATAGGCAGAGAGGCAGGCAGAGAGAGAGGAGGAAGCAGGCTCCCTACTGAGCAGAGAGCCCGATGTGGGGCTCGATCCCAGGACCCTGGGATCATGACCTGAGCCGAAGGCAGAGGCTTAACCTATTGAGCCACCCAGGCGCCCCTCAATGTACTTTTTGCTATCCTTTTTATACTACTTAAACCATGTGCTTGTCCAACTGTGTGATTACGGACGGGAGAGCCACGTAGTACACCTCTTGTACAAACCCACCACATACAGGCACTGTTAGACTCAGCACAGTTATGAAATAAATGTACAGAGTTAATCCAAGGCATTTCCAAAATTTAAGGAAAAAAATTACGTATAATTAGAACATTATACGATCTGACAGGTCAAAATTAGCTATGCATTCAGGTTCAATCCCAAAATGGACATAGTTATCAAATACTTTGGTTAATTCTAAATTATCTTTGTCTCTGATCAAATGAGATTGTCAGTCCTGTGTGTAATACCAAACCCTATCAAATATGCAAGCTCTCATCACCTCATTTAGTATGTCAGTTTGAGATTTCGTGCTTATTCCTTAGTTCATGTAGTTGAGTAGCCCCCCTTCACTCAAAAATAAGTTTTCTGAGGTTGTTTAAGACCACTTTTAGCCAAGCATACGTCTATACCACACAACACAGATGCACTTTTGAAACTCACCATGGTTGGAGAAAAACTCCTCATTTTCATGTCGTTTATCCATATTCTTGCTACTTCTTTATTAGAAGACTCTTTCTTTACTGCACCATTGCTTACATCAGCTGAGGGGAGAGTTACTAGATTTTAGAACAAAATATAAATTTCTTTTCAGTAAAAGTTTTACTATAATTGTTTAAAATTCAGATTTTTAAAAAAATGTTAAATCTAAAGAGTTAGTACAAGTTTACCCACTTCACGAACCAAAAAATACCAACCTGCTTGTCACTAACCTAAACTAAGCGTAAGAATTAAAACGTTCAAAGCTATGTGTTACCATGCAGCTAAGAATTAATCTTAGAAAACAAGTAACTTAAACAGAAATGTGTGTACTCGAAACTTGAAAACCAATTATGAAAAGGACATATTAACCACAAGTATTTGATAGTTCATTTTAATACAAGTATCAACAGCCAGCATTACTTTGGGATACTTCACTTGGTTCATCAAAAACAAACAAGCAAACCAACCAACCAGAATGGTGTTATCATCAAGACAGAATCAATCTCATCTGAGTTGGTGATACTTTCGAGGCAAATAATTATTTCTTGGGTGAAAAAAATATTGGGGAACTCTATTTCCCTCTTCTCCCAGACTAAAGATCCAAACAATCTTTTCTTCTTCTATACCGGTGGTTTACAAGCTTTTTTTATTTTTATATTGTTTTTTTTTACCAAACTCTTTTTAGATACAGTAAGAGAACTCCTCAATTTGAGTATCAGGTCAAGCCGAACTGCCTGACTAAGCAGTCTAGAGCTAGAGCCCCCATAACCAGCCTGCATGAAGCACTCACTTCAGATACTTGGGATTTCTGAGATCAGTGTGGAAATCACACCAGAAGGACTTATTAACATCTTATCTACTCAAACAAAAGATATGGAGTATATGGGAGACCTGTCACTTGGGATTCCAAAATTAGTTACTACAACTGAAGTTTTAATAAAATAAGGCTGGACCAGAGACAACAAATTTATGTATTTAATGTAACTGGGTGAGAGAGAGTGAAAAGTTGGCAGAGTATAGAACCCAGGCCTCACGGGAGAGCTCAGCACCCAGAGAGCCAAAGGACTCATGGCTCCAGAAGGGCAACACGCATAGATAAAGGAGAGAGAAACATGCAAAACCTTGCTCTTTGCAGTTTCATACTTTTACTGTTCCCTCCCAGTAAAGATTACCCTGTGCGACAACACAAAAGTATGCTTATCTTTGGCATTCACTTACATGTTTCTTTTTCAGCCCTGGTCCAATCTGATAGCTTCTCAGGCTTCCACACAAGGACGGCCTTGATTTGTACTTTTTAAAATTACTTTAAAATGTCTTTTTAAAATTACTCCACTGGATGTGGGAGATGTTACTGTACTAAGCATTACTTGATCAGCTCCAAACCTATCCTGTTTTGTTTTGCTTTCTAAACTTCCCTGACAATAGCAGTCTTCTTTAAATTATGAGAAGATGTGCTGATTTGAAGAGTGGAATGCTCAGGAAGCCACTCACATAAAAGCAGCTGGATTTCTCCTCAAACCCAGACTTTAATGACAGCTGTTTCCACTAACTACTGATCATCCAAGACTCCCAGGAGTCATTCCAGATGCTGCCCTGCACCCCAGCTAGATCGGGGCCATGCTCCTGATCTCTGTGGTGGAGCAGAGTAAAAATCAGTCCTAAGACAGTTCAAATGACTTAATGGGCATGTAGTTGCCAGGTTGCAGTTAGTTAAGGACAATGACCTTGAGAATAAACTACAGCCATAAGGACACAATGGTATGGACTCAAACAAAGACTAAATCATCTGATATTTTTAATTGTATCTGTCACTGGACATAAAGTTAGTTCTACAACACCCTACAAACACTTCTTGGCCATTGCTTTAGAATGCCCCAGCCCTATACTCCACAAACACAAGCACAATTTCCAAGCAGTCCATTCTGCCACAAAATTATACACTGCTCTATATCAGGTATTAAAATCTACCTCCTAATATTAGAAAAATAAGGCAGCTGTTTGGAAAGAGGAATTATCTGTTTAATACCTACTGGCTCATTCCAAAACCCTAATAAAATGCTACTTATGTACTAGTATAAGACCTCAGGAACTTTCATTCTATCCCCTTAATCCAAACATACAACAATCCCAAAGAAATTTACTTTGGGGGGGAAAAAAAAGGCACCCATTCCAATCCTGAAACTATAAAATAGTGGTCGGCTCAGAATATAACCGAGGTCAGTTATCATTTCCAACTGTGCCCACCATGGTACTGTTATGTAACATGTACTCAAATACACTTCAACTGAATGTAGAAGGGAAGTAAAGAATATCACTCTTAAGAGTTCATGTTTTTCAGTTTCTAAAACTGTACTACTAAAATTTGATGTGGTCAAGATTTTAAAATACACCTAATAATTCTATTTTACCCTTAAAAATTACCTTACTAAATATGAAGCTTCCTCTGAACACTGCACTCAAAACTATACCCTCTTCCTTCCACACACCTCATTTTCTGCTTCTCTCCACAGTGCTTATTCCTTCCAGTAACTATGTAACTTCTTTATTTTGCTTATCATCTCTCTATCTCCACTAGAATGCAAGCTGCAGGACAAAAGAGATTCAACAGTTTTCTTCCCAGCCACAGCCTCAAAAGCCCAAAAGAGTTCTTAGCACATAGTAGGCACTCAATAAATACTCGAAAAAGTGGGCAGTAACACTCTAAAGAAAAACTAACAATAATATCTGTATTCTCTCTATATAAGTAAACTCTTTAAAAACGTTATCAGGGGGACGCCTGGGTGGCTCAGTTGGTTAAGCGGCTGCCTTCAGCTCAGGTCATGGTCCCAGCGTCCTGGGATCGAGTCCCACATCGGGCTCCTTTCTCGGCAGGGAGCCTGCTTCCCCCTCTGCCTCTGCCTGCCACTCTCCTTGCCTGTGCTCGCTCGCTCTCTCTCTGACAAAATAAATAAATTAAAAAAAAAACCCCACAAAAAACGTTATCAGGGACGCCTGGGTGGCTCAGTTGGTTGGACGACTGCCTTCGGCTCAGGTCATGATCCCGGAGACCCGGGATCGAGTCCCGCATCGGGCTCCCAGCTCCACGGGGAGTCTGCTTCTCCCTCTGACTTTCTCCTCGCTCATGCTCTCTCACTGCCTCTCTCTCAAATAAATAAATAAAAAA